>CM040245.1:257444960-257486469 GCA_022545495.1 Chrysanthemum lavandulifolium
AAACCCGAAAATCGCCATATTCTTAGATATATTGACCTTTTCACGGTGACCTTAAAATTTTAGAACATGAGATTGAATTTCATTATGAAATAAAAGTTGAACATTTTCAATCGCCTCTGCGCGAGAACAAAGAGACATTTTTCGAAAAGACTTTTACCCAATGTTAAAAATTTGAAAAATTGTGCATTGTATTGGGAACGGGAATTTCATAAGGAACTTGATTGATGAAGGTCGTTTTCGAAAAATGTAATCATCTATTTCTAATACTAAACATAAAAAGAAAATGTAACGAAAAGTTGTTGATCGACTCTTGGAAGATGTTATCTCTTGTCGATATCCATAATGTTGTGTTATTCAATTATTTGCCATATGCATCCGATTATATCTCTGCCGATCTCGTTGATTATGTTGTAATCATGAGAATATCGATAATGTGCTTCGGATCGAGTCTTTAAAAGTTAAAAACGAATGTCTCTTAAACGAGATTTCAAATGCAAAACGTCGTCTTCAATGGTGTCAAAAAGATTGTCAAAATCGTGAACTTGCTTTGCAAAACAAAAGCAACCGGTTGCAATCAAACACTTTTAATCCAAAATTTGAGCAACTGGATGATCAAAACGTGTCTTTGAAAAGTCAAATCTCAAAATATGAACAAGAACTTGTAAAAGTTAAACAGGAATATGGTGTCATATTTGATTTACTCAATAAGACTCGTGATGAAGCATCAAACGAACTTGATCATTATCTTGCACACACTAGAGAAGTAATGAATTTTGCTGGTAATATTCGTTTCGAAAATCAAGATTTGATTCACACTATCTTTAAGTTAAGATAAATGTTAGGAAAGTATGAACAACTTTTGCCTACCATCATTAAGAGAATAGCACCTGTAACATTCAGTAAACGTGAACCCAGAATGCCTACTGCCAAAACACAAGATGCTACGTGCTTCCTTCTCCTGAAACATGAATAGTTGCCTCTTTTCCAAACGTCCGCACTTCACAGCCTAGGAGCAATACAAGGAAGAATAGGAAGTTGCGACCTAAGAAAAGAACAATAAAGAATGCTGAAGTAGAAGAACACCCTAGGACTATGAATAAGACTCACGTTGCTTCCACTTTATATATTACATCTGACAAATGTAATAGCAAAAGTGATGTAACGAATGCTAAACCTTTAAGTACTTTTGATATTCAGTCTGATGCACCTTGTGTTATTTGTCGTAAAAGTATGAATTCTGATTGTCATGACAAATATGTTGCTAAAGCTATCATCTCTCGTTTACGGAATCCTAAGAATCGGAATACCTCTAGGCCCACTAATCCTTCTAAGTCCGTGCTTGGTAAACCGCCTCTTTAGATTCTAAGAAACGCATTGTTGTCCCTCAGTAGCTCGGTTTCACCTCCAAAGAATGTAGTACCACCCACGCATTCACTAAGACTAAAGCAAATACTAGTTATAGATGGCGTAGTGGATACATAACACACTAGGATTTAAATGGATGCCTAAAATAATTGATGTGTGTATTTCCACTATATCGCTTTGGAACCCTCTAACATTTCGGGTTCCACATCTACTTCTATTCCATCTGTTTAAATGCGTGTGTATTGCGGTGATACGATCATTCTCTGGATTGTTGATAGCGGATGTTCCCGACACATGACGAGCAACCTTAAACTGTTATCAAACTTTATTGCAAAGTTCATTGGCATCGCTCGATTCATGAATGATCACTTCAGCCTATCATGGGCTACGGAGACTATATCAATGGCAACATTGAAATTAGCAGTGGTTTATTATGTGGAAGGCCTCGGTCACAATCTATTTTCGTGAGGTCGGCCTGTGATGGAGATTTGGAGGTTGCTTTCGTGGAGAAATCTTGTTTCATTCGTGATCTACAAGGAAACGACCTTATGTCCGGCTCGCGAATTCAAGTCTCTACGCTATCTCTATGCAAGACATGGTTGCTTCATCTCCCATCCGCTTACTTTCAAAGGCAACATCTACAAAATCCGGCTATGGCACCGCTCTCACATTTAAACTTTCAAACCATCACCAACCTTGCTTGACACAAACTAGTTGAAGGTCTCCCACGATTCGATATTCTAAAGATCACCTATGCTCACCAGAACAAGGGAAAAGCACTCGTGCTCATTTTCCTTCAAAGGTGGAACACGCCTCAAAGATGTGCTTCATCTTCTTCACATGGATTTGTGTGGCCCGATGCGTGTGCAAACAATTAATGGCAAACGCTACATATTGGTAATTGTCGATGACTACTTACGATGGACTTGGGTCTACTTCCTTCAAGCAAAGATCAAGCACCACAGATGATCATCACCTTTCTCACGAAAATTCAAGTTCACCAGAACACCGTCCGCCAAATCGTAATGCATAAAGGAACCGAATTTGTGAACCAAACTCTTCGAGACTTTTATGAGAAAGTGGGAATAGAGCATCAAACTTCTATTGCACGCACACCAGAACAAAACGGAGTTGTTGAAAGACCAAACCATACGTTGGTGGAAGCCGCAAGAACAATGTTAATCAATGCTAATCTCCCAGATTACTTGTGGGAAGAAGCTGTTTTAACTGCATGCTACACTCAAAACTGGTCAATGATTACAAAGCGCCACAACAAAACACCATTTGAGCTTCTCCACAACAGAAAACCGAATATCAAACACTTTCATGTCTTTGGATCTCTTTGCTATCCGAATAATGATCGTGATGACTTTGGAAAGCTCAAAGCCAAAGCTGACATTGGAGTCTTTATTGGATATTGTGAAAATTCTAAAGGTTTCCGGATTTGGAATCGTCGGACAAATCAGGTGATGGAAACGATTCATGCTCATTTTGATGAACTTACGGAAATGGCTTCGAGTATAACAGCTTGGAACCCGGTCACAACCGCTTAAACTTCCTCAACCCCATCATCACCGAACAAAGCCCCCAACTAAGTCGTCAACAAATGGAAAGGCTATTTCTCCTGCTCGGTGACGATATTGATGAATGTGCTCCGGTGTATCCATACTGCTTCACCGCTCAACCCGATCATACTCTTATACCGATACACCTACTACAACAACCATCATTGCGTAAGCACCACCGCTACCTCCACCACAACAGCTTGAACAAACCGCTCCAACAATGATGAACCACCGATGATATTCTTAATGAAGTACCCCACCGCAGATTTTGATCCAAATGTGTTCTTTAACCCGTTTGCTAATGAGATCTGCCGCACCGATGTCGCGGAATCTTCAACAAGCCATTTGAATCCTCAAAATCTGCACAATGTATACCAACATCAACCCTCGACTGATCGTTGGACAAAAGACCATCCTCTCGAGAATATAACTGGCAACCCTAATCAACCAGCCGTTACGAGACAACGTCTTCACTCAGACGGTGAACACTGCATTTATGCACTCACTGTCTGCCAATCTGAGCCTAAAAACATTAAAGACGCAATGACAAAAGACAACTAGATTGAATCCATGCAAGAAGAACTCAACCAATTCAAACGTCTTGAAGTATGGGAACTGGTTGAAAGACCAACAATGGTCTACGTCATTGGTCTCAAATGGATTTGGAAGAACAAACCGGATGTCAAGGGAACGAATCGTAAACAAGTCACGCCTCGTGGCTAAGGGTTATCGATGGGAAGAGGGTATTGACTTTGAAGAATCATTTGCTCCGGTTGCTCGCCTTGAGGTCGTTCGATATTGCTCGCGTCATGGCTAATATGAATATAACGGTCTTCGGATGGACGCCAAACCGCTCGAATGGGCAACTTTAAGAAACTGTTTATGTTAGCCAACCAGAAGGATTCGTTGATCCCGAGTTCTCGAACCATGTCGACAAACTGAACAAAGCTCTGTATGGTCTCAAACAAGCTCCTCGGGCGTGGTACGATAAGCTATCATCTTTCCTCATTGCCAATCATTTCATCAAAGGTTCGGTCGACCCTACTCTTTTTATTCAATATCATGGGGCACATATCTTAATTGTTCAAATTTACGTGGATGACATAATTTTTGGGTCAACACATAAAAAGTACTCAATCGCTTTTGCAAAACTAATGAAGAAAAATTTTGAAATGTCCATGATGGGTGAACTTACGTTCTTTCTAGGACTGCAAGTTCATCAATCACCCCATGGTATTTTCTTGAGTTAGTCCAAATATGCCCTTGAACTGTTAAACAAATTTGGAATGAAAACCTGTGACACCTATGCCACACCAATGACTCATACCAAGAAGCTAGACGCTGATTTACATGGGAAATTGGTGGGCCCTACCAAATACTGTAGTATCATTGGGTCTCTCATGTATCTAACAAATAGCGGTGCCCGATATTGTATTTGCCGCTTATCGTTGCTCCTTATCGGTCAAGACCAATCAAACCCACCTCTCGAGGCTAAAAGAATCCTCCGATACATCAAGGGAACCATTAACTTGGGATCCGTATCCGAAGGATTCGGTTTTGAACTAATCGCTTTTTCGACGTTGATCACGCAGGATGTTTAGATTCACGAAAAGCACTTCGAGCATTACAATTTCTTGGTGACAAACCGGTGTCTTGGCAATCGAAGAAGCGGGACTATACATCGCTATCATCAATGTAATCGAATATGTAGCCATGTCGGCGTGTTGTGCTCAAGTCGTTTGGATGAGAACACAACTCAAAGACTATGGTTATGTATTTGATAAAATCCTGATGTATTGCGACAATCGGAGTGCTATTGCGATCTCGCAACTAAGTTCAACACTCAAATCAAAGCACATCGATCTTCGCTATCATTTCATCAAGGACCACGTGGAGCAGTACAGTTGAGTTATACTGCTGGTGCAGTATACCAATTGGCGATCTACTCACCAAAGCCTCAGCTCCTGCTAGGTTTAATGAGTTGGTCCACCGGATTGGTATGCGGTGTTTGACTCAAGAGGAACTGGATGAACTCTTAAAACAGTCTTAAAAACCAGTCAAACCCCAAAATCTCTTTTGTAAATAATTTTTTTTTCAAAAACAAAATACAAAAATATAAAACCTGATAAAACAACAAAAATATTCTTCTATCTATATCTCTTTATACAAGGCAAGTACATTTCTTCCGTCAACACTCTAATCTTTTAAAATTGAGTATTTTTTTTCGATCAAGTGTTGAGGGGGATAAATTAAACACATAATTGTATCATAAAACACGGTACTTGCATGTTACCTTATCCCGGTTGTTTCTTTAATAATGGTGGTCACATTTCTGGTCTACTGACACTCCTCGGACTAAAATTTATAACCTTTCATTATTTCTTAAGTCAAGGGGGAGTGTCGTCAAAGTTATTTTTCAAGATATCCTTCGTTTTGTAACCAAAATGGAAGTTAAAGGCATTGGATGTAAATGGTAAAGATGGAGGGTCTAAAACTGTCAAAAGCTTAAACTTATTTTTATCAAAACTACCCACCAACCTCATTAACTCTTCACATTTAATTTTTCACCTAACAAATCCTACGCCCAAGAATCATTCATCTAATCCGTATTTTTGATCATCAAACTGTAAGTGGTTTTATGTTTCTAATATGATTACAAACATTGGTTTTGATTTTTAAACGAATCCAACGGTTAGATTTTTGTATATGGATGATTTTGTGTTCTACGCATATGCGTATGAACACATAATCAAGTTTGTGTGTTTGTGGTTAAAATGATAGTGTCAAAACGTTTTTCTAACATCAATAATTACATTTTCATCACTAAAACACACCCAGATACACGAATTGATTGATATTGGGAATTAGGGTTTATGCGTGAAATTGGGTGTTTCAAATGAGAACGTTTTTGGTTAAAAAGATTGTTATGTGTTGTTGTTTACAAGTTGAATTGATCATATTCATGTTTAGAATCTACCCAGAAACACTAATTGATTGATAATTAGAAATTAGGGTTTAACGTTCTTGATATTTGGGTATTTTTGATTCACTAAGAGTTTGATGTTAAAACTTGGTCCTAACAACTCACATGACTTCTAAGAACTACCAGAATAACTTTTGTGCAAATCCTATGGGTAATTCTCTTACGCGTAATTCTTGAAACTTAGGGTTTAAGTTTTACTCATAAGGATTTTGCGCGTAAACTGTTTGATGAGTATTCATACCATGTTCTATTATAGAATGAATGTATGTGTTAATATTGATGCTATGATGAACTTATTTCAGGTTTGTTACAAGTAAAAATTCAGAATCAAGGTTACTAGCAAACTATGCATAAGGATCACCTTACGCGTAGAATGTTATGCGTAAGAGTTATCTTACGCGTAATTGTTACGCGTAAGGTTCTACATAAGGGACTACGCGTATCCTGTGAAGGATATGCCATTTCTACACCTAAGCCTTGTATAACCTTTATTATGAATTGTTACGCGTGCAAACTTGTAAATAAATAAATCATAACGTCACGAAACCAATAATGTCACTAATAAGCTTAAACGTTTAATATGTTGTGAAAAATAAGTGATAACATGGACTTTAAAACTTAAACTCACGAAACTTATCACGAATTCATTGGACTATTGGACATACAAGTGACTTTGGACTCGTAACAATCATCGACATATCACATTCAATAAGTAGAAAATAAAACCATCTGTTGACTAACATAATGTCTTTCGATATGTTGGTTCTTTTGGCTAAATATCTTTCAGATCACGACATGGACGCTCAAATGAACGTGGATGCACCAAATGTTCTGTTGAGAATTCTGCAAAGTAGGAATTCTGCTGAAAATAATGCTGAAGGAATATGCTGAAGTTCATGGATTCTGCTAAAGAAGTGTTTCTGCTGAAGTAATATAAACGTGTAGTTTGTTTCTGCGGAGATAGATATTCCGCGTATTCTATAGTTTGTTAGGATATGCATGAGCTATTTTAGGTAGTGATATGCATTTATTTTATATTATTGTTTATTTAGGGTTCCTTGTATATAAAAGGAACCGAGGACTTTTGTATGAGATAACACTTGAGAAAAACATTCCAAGAAAACATCTTTAGAGAGAGTGATAGAGATCCATAGAGGATCATTGTTTTATGAGAAAAACCTTGTTGGTAACTTTGATTGTGTCAATTATTATTCCGCTGTACATATTCAATCATTGTTATTATTATACCCTAGTTGAGTCTCGATCTTGGATTCAACAATTGGTATCAGAGCCTCGTGGATCTCGATCTAGGGTTTATAAGGTTTTCATCTAATTAGGGTTTATACCCTAATTGATCTATTGCAGCTGATAAGAGGCAGTAGGCAACGAATAGAGCAGTACATGTGGTCAAGGTTGAATATTGGTTTCTTCATGTACACGTGGGTCCCTCGTTTTTATTCTACTGATTTTGTTTATATTGGTCTTATATCACGTGGGGATATTATGTTCGTGGGGCACATCATAATTGTTTTATGTTCTTGATTTGTGATTGGTCTTATATAGTGGGTCACGAGGGAATAGGTATCAATGTGATATTGGTCCCTCAAGGCAATTCATTTGTTTATATTATTTTGGTCCATTAATACAATTGGTTGAATTCAAATTGGGTGGTCACGATTTCGTTGGTACTGATTTCTGATTAGTCAAATGAACAAGAGAAGGTCACGTGTGGATTCAGTATAATTAATTAATCAAGTGGGTATACTTGTGATTGGTCGATGATTGTGGGGCTCGAGGCTATATTCACGTGGGGCAAATCTCATTTATTTGTTGGTCACTGATTTCATTGGTCAAAGGTCGCGTGGATACTTATATGTTACTGCTGATGGTTCATTAATTTATCACGAAGGATATAATTTTGATTGGTCCATGGTCATCTAACGTGGGGCTCGAAATATAATATTGGCTTTATATCATTGATAACTTGCATCTTGTGATTGGTCAAAATACAGTGATACTCACGTGAGGTTGTAGGGGACTCATCTCCGATTGGATGTCACATGAGCAGCGTGGGTCTCATATTTAAGCTCATAACATTGCTGCTGATAGTCAATACTGCAGCGTGTTTTGTTTTGATCGTGGGTCCCACCGTTGTTGGGCAGTCTAATTTTTGATTTGCTGTGGTGTATAAGTACTTTGTTCATTTCCACTGATATATTGTTGCAGCTGATTTCATTGGTCTCATGATTTAATACATCAGTGGTCTTTTACTTTTGTGATCACGTAAGATAATATTTTACTGACATCTTCGTACTGCTGGTCCCAACGCATATAATTATTTATTTTGATTGGCTGTTGGTTACTACTGGTATTCATTTTTGTTCCTGCTATCACATAACTTTACTACTGCATTCAGCTCTTTACAAACCTCTCAACCAAACTTCTCTCCACACCTTTATAATGGCAGAATTTGATAATAATAGGGATGATGGTATGTTTCCTTATTTGATGAATGATGAGTACGAGGTATGGGCTAAGAAGATGAAACACTGGATCATGAATAATGATATGAATATCTCGAAGGTGATCGAAAATGGCAAAAACTTGAAAAGAACTGGAACGGATCGCGATGGAAAAATCATTATTCTTCCTCCAACGATTGCAGATGAACAAATTGTTGTACAAAGAGAGTCAAATGCCAGAACTACCTTGCTTAAATCTATTCCTACTGATCATGTAGCAGATTTTTGTTATATGGATGATGCAAGTCATATATGGAATGCACTGAAAGCAAGGTATGGTGGAAAGTCTGAGTTCAAGGAGATGAGCAAGGAAGCTTATACTAAAAATGATGAAGAATTTGCCAGTCCACAATTTGCCTTAATGGGCATCTCTCAGGTACATAATTGTGTTTTTGGTTGTAGTGAGAGATATAATGAGCTAAAAGAAGCCTATGATGAATTGAAACCTAAGTATAATGAATGTTATGTCGAAGTTGAGGCATATAAACAGGCTTTAAAAACATTAGAAAGACAAAAAGTGTGGTTTCAAAAGAATCAATTGGCTTATGATGAAAAAATAAGGGTGTTACGAAGTGATCTAGAATGTACTAAAATTGATTTAAAACGCACTGAGAAAGAAAAAGCTGATGTAGTTTCGGAAAACCAAGTGCTAAAAGAGAAACTAGATGAGGAAGTAGCTAGACATAAAGAATGGTTAATGTCTGGTGACAATTTAGCTGGCTTTATCTATAGTAGTCAATCTGAGACTTCTAGGATTGGTTTAGGTTTTAAAAAATATGTAGGTCAAGAAGCTAGGTATGATGGGCGTAAAACTACACCAGCGGGATTAGCTAATTATGTAAAAGAAGGTGAATTACATGCTGTCCCTGGACCTATTAGAGGTGAACATATGCCCATTGACATTTCCATCACTGTTGACTTTGATGGATCACACCATTTATATGGCAAAAAGTCAAGTGACTTGCTAGACCTTAATAGCAAAACTAATGACTCTGTCTCTTGTTCTAAAAGTGACAAGTCGTCATACCTAAAGTCCACTGACTATGCCTCATGTGATTCAAGTGAAAAGTCTGATTCACCTAGGCACACACCCATGACCACACTCAAGTCCAATGTAGGCGATGATGAGCCCAAAACAAAGCCGCTTTATTATTACATTAAACAAAGTTTTGCTTCTAGTTCTGCTTTCCGATAAGTTTATGTGTAATAAACAAAGTTGTGTTAAGAATAAGTCTTTAAGAAGAAATCTTGTTTTGTGTGTGGTAGTAAACTCCATCTTATTAAAGACTGTGATTATCATGAGAAACGGATGGGTGTTTCCTATGGCCACCGACCTTTAGACCCACATGGACTAATGTTGCTAGTATTCCTCCATTTGTTCCCAAAGATGCACATGTGAGAGCGGTGTAAACCAGCCCTACCGGTAAGCCAAAGGTGTATGCATCTGTTTCACGACAGTGCTTAATAGGCCTTTTCAGTTCCTCTCGTGGAGGATATTCTTCACCGCTACCACCGGTTGGTGGAACAGAATGCTAGACCTATGACCCATCGACCTAAAAGTTCTTATTTTCAGGTCATATACACCTTATGTATCTCATATGAATATGGCACATGGTGGAGTAAGAGTGGCTCTGCATAAGCCCTCAACAAAGTTATTCTTGGAAAACTCAAAGGAAAGGTTCATTCTGGTACCCAAGAACAATGGTCCTTGTCGTGTGCATTGATTGAGGGAGGCATAAGCCTAGGGAGGCTTAATGTTGTATTTTGTATTCTAACCATTTTACAAATTGTTGATCCTCATACGCCTTAAGGGAGGCTTAGTGTTTCACGACACTACAAATGTCTTTGGTTTCTGCTTCGCTTGATGGTATATTTTACATGTTTTGTTTATTTTTATTCTTTCTTTATTTAATATTTATAATAAAAAATCTTATTTCTTTTGTATGTTGATAAAAAAAAAAAAAAAAAAAAAAACGTGTTTGTGTTTAGTTTCTACTCTTTCTTGCTTGCAGTGCTTTGGTGTTGGTTAATTACCACATAACTAATGGTTTTCATATCACCATGTCTTTCGACACAAGAGTTGACTAGCCCACGGATTATGGCTTGTGGTAAAGGTCATGAAATCCATAACCGTAATCATCTCACCATGATGATGACGGCATTCCATCCAAGAGTTGGCTAGTCCAAAAGCAAACGGTTTTGGTAAAGACATCTCAATTCGTTGATAGTCGTAATGGTTTGCTCAAAACCATAGGGTACTTCACTTACCCATGCTTCATTGTTGAGAGTTGAAACGGTCATCAATTCACCATGGTTGTCGCCCTATTGGGTAACCAAAGGATTGGCTAGTCCCGAGCAAACGGCTATGTAAAGACATTTTAAATCCGTTTATAGTTGCCGATTTGCTAATAAATCGATGGTTATCGATGTACCATAGTTTTCGAACATAAACATTTGGCTACTCCAATAGTAATGGCTATTGGTAAAGAGACATCAAATCCATTATTTTCAATGATTCACCTCTCACAGGAATTAACACACCTGGATGTGATGAGAATAGTATGAAACTAATATGTTTTGATGTACATTTTGTCATTTGTTGCTGCAAAGATCTGGAGTTTCAAAGTTTTGTCATCATCGAGGTGTTCTTGTTTTGATTCTTTGTTGTTGATGTTCGAGTTCAATCCTCTAGTTCTGACGTGTTAAAGATCTATCAAGAAACTGGAACTTAACCAAGTCAAATTCCAGTTTAGGGAGGATTGTTGGGAATTCTCACTGAAAATAATGTCAAGGAATCATGAAGTTCATGGATTCTCAAGAAGTGTTTTCTTCAAGTAATATAAACGTAGTTTGTTTCTGGAGATAGATATTCCGTATTCTATAGTTTGTTAGGATATGCATGAGCTATTTTAGGTAGTGATATGCATTTATTTTATATTATTGTTTATTTAGGGTTCCTTGTATATAAAAGGAACCGAGGACTTTGTATGAGATAACACTTGAGAAAACATTCCAGAAAACATCTTTAGAGAGTGATAGAGATCCATAGTGGATCATTGTTTTATGAGAAAAACCTTGTTGGTAACTTTGATTCTGTCAATTATTATTCCGCTGTGCATATTCAATCATTTTTATTATTATACCCTAGTTGATTCTCGATCTTGGATTCAACATGTTCTCACCGTTGCTGATATCTTCCCTAATGGCTATCCGATAAAGATTGGAAAGAACACCTTCGTGTTGACTTTGAAACTCTTACCTGCTCAGAGTCTTCTTGCTTAATTGTTGTGGATATTCTGAAGAATCATCCCTATCAGAACATGCTCTCCAATTCTGCTACAGTGCCGGAGATCAACATTCACCAATTATGGAATACAATGCAAAGGATCAAAGGTCAAAGTGCGGTGACAGTGACGCTCAATCACAAACAAGTTAGCATCACACATGCAGACTTAAGGGCTGTTCTTCTCATTCCTGACATCGAGCCAACCGAATTCAATGCCACACCAACTGAAGAGACAGTTTTGCAATTCTTGATCGATATTGGTTATGACGAAGCTTCAGGAATAATCACTAAGCATTCACACGTGGAGCTTAAGAATATTCCTCAACCGTGGAGAACTCTCTACATCATCATCACCAAATCTGTCTCTGGTCGTGACAGTGGCTATGAGCATCCCAAGCTCATGGAACTGCAAATCTTTTGGGCATTAATCAACATGAAACACATCAAAATTAAAGCTCTGATATGGGACGACATGATGTCATTCCTCAAAAAGCGTGGCTCAAAGATTCCTTATATCGATATACAAAACTGTTGATCCAAAGAGCACTTGGGCTTAATCCTGATATTCCCAAGAGACTCAATGACCCCAACAATCATGACATGTTGTCCGAACCTACTCTAACAATGTAATCAAGGAATCAACAATGAAGAAATAGGGTGTTGTGTTGCCGGATCACCTTCATCGATGAAATCAAAAGCTCTACACATACAAAAGGTATTTGGTAGCGCTTAAAGAAGGCAAAGTTGGTCATCTCGATGGAAAGTCTTCGCACACATACAAGGAAAACCAAGAAGAGGCAAGCAGGAGAAGTGGTGCAAGACGAGTCGAGGAAGTTCCCAAGAGGAATCCTCCACGTAAAGGACGCTTCTAAGGAAGATGTTCTTATTCCCATTCCCAAGTCTCGAACCGAAAAGAAAGCTAGTGGATGAAAGCTCAAGATACCGAATCGATGATGAGGTTTTCTACTCAAACCGCAACCAATGTTACTCCATCAAGAGCTAAACCTCCCAGTCCACCAACTAACAAAGGTAAAGGGAAAACCCCAATGCTTGAGCATGAGAAGGAGAGTTCAGAAGAAGAACCAGTTAACGAAGAAGAAGAATATCGAAAGAAGTTTAAGGAACTCAGACATAAACATCTTGCCGAAGCATTCGTAAAAGATCAAACTCGTGGCCCTGGAGGCTCAAGTGGTGGTACTCAAGCCACACCAGTTCCTAATTCGGTTAATCAACCCGATAAAGGAACTGGTACTACCATCACCTACGAACAACAACAACGGCAGATTGAGGATTCCATCAACTTTGATATTGAGGAACCAGAAACTGAAAAGACTGAGAAAACTCCTGCTGATGATTCTAAGGCAGATGATAAGGCTATGTATGGAAATGAAGAAGAAACCGCCTATGATCATTTTCTTCTAGACAGCCCCGACGTTCTAAGGAGGAAACTTCAACCATCAAGGACCCCGAGTCTCCTCATGTCTCTTCATCATCGATTCGCCTTCTCACTCTTCACCACCACCATCAAAAGATCAACCAAATCCACATCCAAATCAAGAAAAAGCCAACAGACTCTTGGGTATCTCGGCAAAGACGAGAATTGTTAAAGTCACAAGGTGTCGAAAGAAGAGACGTGACCTACAAGAAGTGAATTTTCTCACGACTGATCACTTATCTTCATAAGGAGATAGACAAGATGTCAGTTGAAAGGGAGTTTGTCCAACAATTCATGAGACGTGATCATCAAGGGGAATTGAATGAAATGATTAAGGGCTATACTCATCAGTTCTTACTCGAAAAGATTCCGGGTGTGACAAGAGAGATGTTAAGCAGAAAACTCTATCCGAATCTCCTACATTTGGCCAAACAAACTATGAGATCAACACCTATGACTGTAAACATCAACCCAGTTGATCCAATAATATTATCAGATGCTGAATTGGTTAACAGGCTCGTTGCTCAAATGTCTAAACGATCCGCAACCTTTACTTCTCACGAAGGTAAATTGTTTGAACCGTTGCTTGAATACCAACTCAAATCAGCATGCAGAGAAGAAGCTAAAAGGCCTAAACGTCCAAGAGATGATGAAGATAAGGATAAGGACAAGGATAATCAACCTAAACGTCCGAAGCAGTCTGGAGAACCATCTTCTATGCCACCACCACCCCAAAGGACCACACCACCAAGACGATCTCCTCCATGCTCTTCTACTGACAAACCTCAGGATTCTGAGTTACCACCCCAGACTCATAAACCGGTGATCACTTTGAGTATACGGGTGGTGACGATGAGGAAGTCCATGAGCCCCAACAACAACCCACCTCTCCCGACACAGCTAAGAAACCAGAATCCTCATCTAGGCTTAAGAAAAAGAAGAAGAAGGCGCCAAAGACTGACGTCGTATCATGGCTCGACGAGGATGACACTGAATATGACTGGTTCTCTACGCTTGTTAATTCCACTCCCTACCCACCTGATGGTCAAGATGCGATAGAAGGTCGTACTTTGGAGCATGCTAAAATTCTTCAAGATAAGTTTCGGGTAAAGAAGATCACGAAATCGGAGTTGAGAAGAATCAAGAATGAAGCTTTTCAACTACTCAAAATAGCTCAGAAAGTGCTATTGAAGTTGAGTATCACCTTGAAAACATAGCACGAGCCATGTCTAACAACATTGATTGGCTCAATCCTGAAGCAAACATCGACTTTACCAGAAGAGACAATGCTCCATACTACACCGATTGGTCTAAACCTCTACCAACGATTGGCCAACCAGATCAGCCTAAGATTCCATTTCGATACTTCTTCAACAAAGATTTGGAATTTCTTCTACACGGTAGCGATGGTTCAATAAAATACGGTACATCACTTACACTTCCGTTCCCGGCAGCCATATACTCCAACTGTATAGCCATCGAAGAAAAGGCTACTCACATGTTTTCTAATAGTGTGGAACAATATGACGCCGATGCAATGTACGGATTCACCATTGGCGTAATCGCCGACGAATCTACTACAAGAGTCGCCAGTTCGAAAGTCTCAACATGAAGTGTTCAAGACTAAAGGGATCGCTATATTAAGCATATAGATCTTTCGCCTAAATGGGACTACACCTTTCTCAAGAATATTGTGGTCAAAAGACAAGACGAAAGAGACTATGCATTCGTGAAGCGGACTTTCGAACTTGTCTCTCAACGACATTGAAGATCCAGATCTTGCCAAAGCACGTGGACGCATGAGACAATTCTCGATGAAGTTCAACATGAATACATCAAGTCCTTACTTATCTTCATCGAATCATAGTGATCCGAGAACGTGTAGAAGATTTACAACTTGTCGTTGAGTCGATCGCACTCGTGTCAACTTCACCGCACCTCGCCTTGAACTTCCCGACATCAACCGCTTCCACAATACACTCTCATCAAGAAACCATTCGGAGTAGTTTATCGTAGTGAACTACAACGCAACTATTTGATGGCATGTATAGATCTTCATAAGTTTGGGGATCACACACTGAAGAAGGTCAGGGACGGATTAGCTTACAGGTTGAAGGATACACATGAAGAAATTAGGTCTCCGAAGCGATGGAATTCTCAGGACAGACGGGATGTGAAGAGGATCATCACCATGATTGATGAAAGGTTGTCTGAAGGACCGCCTCGTAACACTAGAGAGCTTTGTAGGTGGTCGTCCCAGGATTTCTCTCACCGGCTATCAACGTCCGGTTCGCATTCTTAGAAAGTTTGATGGACTACCTGGTACCCCTTAAACTGTTTCAATTTCATATTTATTTGGATGTGTGATTGTATTATGACTATGGCTTGTGCACACATAACAGTGTACAACCCGTTCTTGTAATGAAAGGACCATGTGGTACGCTTCAGTGCCACAATCCTTATAAAAGGAGCGAAAGCTTCTTACCTTTGAGTAAAACCTATCAAACCTTTCATTTTTTAAAAGGTTTTGCTCAAAAGAACAAGTACTTCCCCTTATGATTTTCAAAACCTCAACCGTTTATATCACTTGTTGAGGGGGAGTATTTGATTAAAAACTTTGATCACAAATTGTTCTTTGTTGTAATCTTCCCACAAAAATCAAAATGGACATATTTATTCTCAACATTTCAAAAATAACATATTTATATGCCATTTTTAAGGGGGAGAAAATTTATGTGATAAGAAATATGTTGTTAATTGCAAAAGAATCATTGTGCCACAGACTTAACCAATGAATTGACAAAGATCTCAAATGTTAGTAACTCGAAAAGACTTGTCCGGGACGGGTAATAATTTCAAGCTAGTTCGCTAGTGATGTAAACGTGTCTCGCAAAGGACTTGTCCGAGTAGATTGTACCATTCGAGAAACTCTTGGTAGACATGAACTTTGACGGGTTTGACAACCTCTCGAGGTTGTCCACACCTTCAAGGTAGTTATTAGAGCTAGTTGTCACCTAAATTCTGACAATGTAACTCTTTAACTATGCAACGTAACCGTGTCTCGCGAGGAATTGTCTATCTTGAGTTGATCAATTCAAAAGTGCGAGCTTTTTCCTCACTGTGCAGATTTCTGTCAAAACTCTTAAGCACAAGAGAAGGGGGAGTATTTCTGAAAATCTAAAACTCTTGAAGTGTTCAAATATGTTTTTCATTCACAAACACTTTGAGAGATTTTCATGAAAATGGTTTTAATGGCAACATAGGTTAGTCATGGAGTTATAAGGTGACTAAGGTTAGGAATAACCGTCCTATGATCCGCCAGAGCCGGAAGGATCTACCCAAGGACACTACCAATAGTTAGAATTAGAAGTCCTTAGGTATGATTATAAAAAGGAGAAAATGAGAATCGGAGAAAGAAAGAGTTGAAGAATTAAAAAGAAAAGCAAAGTAAAGGGTGAAAAGAAATAGCCCTCCAGATTATTCAACTTAGGGCAGACACGGGTTCAATTCATATGCTACTGGTTGTCACTTGATGACGCCGGTATTGAAGATTACAAAGTCGTCATGGACCCAGTGACGCATGCACTAAACCTTCTTATCCACTCAAGTTTCTCTCAATGTAAGCTTGTTTCATTCTCACAGGAACCCTACATAATCTATCGGTTTTCTCTTAGAGATTGCCGATATTGAAGAAGGAGACCCTCTCCTAGTCTCCGCCAGAAAACCAAAATGCACTATCGAGTCTAGAGCCACGAGATTCATCAAAAGATCTCATAGGTACACTTGACATTTCATCACTTTTTGTTCAACAATAAGAACAACGAGGGTACGTTATCGAGTCCTACACAAATCTTAGCAATCTATCGAGAACATTTATGAGAGGTTCACATTTGTGATCCTCGGTGATTGAATGGAAACTCCCGCCAGGTCAACATCAAACGACCTCGACGGCAGTCACTGGTAACTCCCCATGGATTACGCTTAGTGTGTCTCAAACGGTCTACGTCGTGAGGTGATGCTTGTGTACCTCAACGACTTATCTCGAATCAGAGGTGTACTTGCACATTCGTTATCTCACTTGTGGGACTCCAGTTCAGAACGGCCTTTGTAAGAATTAGAGTTGTGTTTTACACTATGTTGTTAACACTCTCAAGTTCAAACTTGTAAGTGCCGGATTCCGCTTATTACTAACCTTTCTTATGTTTTCTTTTATGGAAGCTCGAGCGGAATGATCGTGCGCACTCTTCACATGCTCATACCAACATCATCACTAATGGAAGTTCTCTCAAAAGGCAACACAAAAGTCGAATGATTCTACGTCAAATCAAAGAATCTACAAAGTTTAAAGACTTAAAGAACTTCATCAAGATCAAATCAAACGTCAAAGAGCGTGTGAACATGTTGAAGAATGACGTGAGACACCGGAGCAACGGCGGACTGAGGGCGCACTTGATGCGCACAACAACAACATACTATCACTACCATCACAAAGAACAATGATCAAAGAACAAAGATAATGATGACGCCAAAGCGAAATGTTCAAAGAAGACAATTTCTACACCGGGAGATTGTTCGAATCAAGGCAATTCTTCTCACAAGAAAGAAGAATGTCGAAGACGCCAAAGCTACTATTACATCAAGACCTTCACTGCTCATATTTTCAATCACTAACACTTAGGGGGAGATTGTTGGAATCACTCCTAAACATGATTTCAAGTGTTATTAATTAAATGTAATAGTTAGCTTAATTATGGCCTTTATGTTTGTTATTAGCTTAGGCTTATGTAGAAGGCCCATAAGCCTAGGCCCATGTCCAATAAGGAAAGGAAGGGACTAGGAGTGTTGCCCTAGCTCCCTCTCCTATAAATACTTTGTAATAACCCTCACTTGAGGGTTGGTTGTTCAATTTATTCACTTACACATTTCCTACGCATAACCGGTCTAGTATTTACGAGTGTGTGTGTTTGTTTATTGTTCATCCGATCTCTTTCTCTTCTCTATTTCTTCTATTGATGCTTGTGTTGTAAACTTAGTGACCTAACAACAACACCATTGAAGGATCTCTTGGCTCAGGAGTGTTTCAGAGCAAACTTTCCTCATGTACAAGTACATACTTTACTCTATTATTAAGTAAAAATAATAATGATTCCAGCCAACAATAACTTCCTTACCCTGGAATCGACACCGCTTCCTTATGCAACATACATCAAGAAGGGAAAACATGCAAAAAAAAGAGCCAATGCAGGCACAACATTCTTTCACCTGATGAGCACATGCAATCCAGTTGTAAACTTGCTAATTAATATGGATTGGATCGTTGAGGATGATGCAAAATTTAAAAGGAGTCATCTACTAGAGAATCTACTTAAGCCTCTTGAGGATGTGTTGTAATAATCGATTTGTCAAAGTCTGTCGGGACTTTGCTGTTCTTCATTATCATCTGCATCGTCTGACCTCCACCTTGGTCAACCATTCAAATTTGTTTGCACTAGGAGCCTCTCCTCTTTGTTGCTGGGGATCAAAGTGAGTATATATGAATCTCATACTTGTGATTTAAGAAGAATGTTTAGCAAAACTTAATAGAAAAATGTTTAGCTAATAAGGAACTCAATGTTTGTCCATCATTAGCCATTTATACTGGATCGTTGAGGATGATGCAAAATTTTAAAAAGAGTCATCTACTGGAGAATCTACTTAAGCCTCTTGAGGATGTGTTGTAATAATCGATTTGTCAAAGTCTGTCGAGACTTTGATGTTGTTCATTATCATCTGCATCGTCTGACCTCCACCTTGGTCAACCGTTCAAATTTGTTTGCACTAGGAGCCTCTCCTCTTTGTTGCTGGGGATCAAAGTGAGCATATATGAATCTCATACTTGTGATTTAAGAAGAATGTTTAGCAAAACTTAATAGAAAAATGTTTAGCTAATAAGGAACTCAATGTTTGTCCATTATTAGCCATTTAGACATCATGTTATTGATTTGCTCAATTAAGATTTCTTTACTTATCAAAAGGCATTTAAGGTGTTTGGCAAAGACTTCAATTATATTGCAATATAATTAGGGACTTATAACTTATGCATGTATTAATTAAAAGGTATTTTAGCTTCAAAACATGTCCATAAAACCACATGAATCCTCCACAACATCTCTACCAAGTCTGCTTGATCGTGCAGATTTACCAGACGCTTTCAAGAGCCCATCTTCACGAGAAGACTTAAACAAGTGAATCTTAAAGATTAGCATTTACACTTCTAAAATATGGGCTAGAACCAGTAAGGTGATGGTCAACTGAATCATTCTGTAGATACTTATTCTTCCTAACTTCTGAAGAACCTCTTTTAAATTCTTTTAAAGAGGTAGTGGCTGCGGGCCGAACAAGACGGGTTGCAGACGTTTTAATATCATCATATTTGAAGTTTTTACAAATGGACTTGAGCGTTATAATAGCCATCTACAAAAATATAAAATGTATATACATTTGTCTACAAAAATCTATAAAATGTTATACACCATAATAGGCTTAACTAACAATACTATCTTAACCTAACCATCAATATTTTTTAAAATATATTTATGAACCCTTATTATGTGAGTCAAAATTAGTTATAATCCAAATTAAGAATCATAATTGAAAAAAAATAAAAAATAAAAAAATTAACTATTTGTTTTTATTAAAGATAAAAATACATTATTCAAAAAAATAGATAAAACCCTGTGCGTGCACGGGCATTATAACTAGTATACACTTATGAGGATTGCTAACGCTAGATTTGCTGCTTCCACACCCAATGGGGTGGAAGTGAATAGTTAAATTAACGGCCATTATCTATTAACGGTCGTTATCTATTAACAGCCATCACCTCGGCTGTTATCTATTTTTAATACATAAAAAATAATTAAAGGGCATTAGTTAACGGCCGTTATCTACTAACGGTCGTTACGTAGCAACCGTTATAATATTTTTAATAAAAAACCCAAACACACATTTTACGTAATTGGCCCTTTATGTAACAGTTTCATTGTAAAGTTAGACATTTATAGCTAACTTTGCTACGAAACACTTAAAAAAATATTGACGAAAATGGTCCTTGGTGTTATCGATCGGTTACAAAATTAATATATAACTAGTTATATAACTAAAAATGGTCACATGACAACTAATATTAGTTGAGTTAGCATAAGTATTAATATATAACTAAAAATATATGTTAAAACCTGTGTGTGCAAGATATTATAACTAGTTATATGTATGAAATTACATAGCTAGTTCAAAATCCCAAATATATTTCCTTCAGAAAAGATAATAACCAAAACAAATCACCAATCTAAAACAAACAGCACAAATAAGCTTTTCATGAACCGCAACATGAACCGCAATACCGAACTAGTCTAATAAAAACTTGAACTTGATGCATCAAATAAGCTTTCTCTTCTTTCTTTTGGCATCATTTGTTAAGGCGAAGTAGTCTCATCTGTCATGAATCACTAGCCTTTATCCAAATGATACACCAACCCAATGCCACCAATAAACTGCCAATCGAAACACCATGAGCATACGATGAACTCTTTTGACTCTGCAATACTGGCATGACATGCACTACATGATATCCAACTGTCACTTTTTTAGTATACTTTTTTAGACATCTATGAGCACACTTGTGTTATTGCATTGTAAACGATGGTATCAAAGAAACTCCGTGAGCTTGAATTTTAGATCTTGGATCCCCAGTTACACAAATTTATAATCGTCTTGCACACTATGAGATCCTATCATGATCTGAACCAGCAATTGACCACTAATCAGCACTCCTGTGCAAATGTTCTGACACGAAAACTACAAAGAAGATGCAGCAAGATTATTTGTTCCAATACTTCTTTCACGTCCGAAAGCCTGTTAGCCCTGAAATCATGGCCAAACATATAAAATGAATTAAGCCCCAATCACTTTCAGAAAGTCCAGTTACTGCATTAGAATAGATCTAAGTTCTAGTGCTGCTAATTATTACTAGAGATGGACTCACTTAGAGGTGTAGGTCCAACAATGCATCATCCATTCGCTTTGGCTTGTACGTTGAGGATGAAAGCTTGTAGAGAAGTTTAGTTGAGTCTGCAACTACTTGTAAAAGTAGCTTCAAAACTTACCCATAAACCAGGTGTCTCAGCCACTATTAAAACAAAACTGAACAATAATAACCATATCAAGGTCAATTCAAACAAGTTTACTGTACAAAGAAAGTATTCATATGCTGTAAATGGAAGTGAAAATGATCATTAGGTTAGGTACGCACCAGCTTAAAACTCAAGAAACACATGTGGCTGCTTGCCAAATTCAACTCTGTATAATTTATAAAATGTTCACCATATTAGTACATCACCGTTAGCCCCACCACAATCACCGTTAGCCCCACCACCTTCATCCTCCAGCGACACCAACTACTCTGCACCAGATAAAGCTTATCCCCTCGAGTTCTGGATATGAATTTACACCGGGTATGATTCATACTCGACTCTTCTAGAACACACACATACACGTGTTTGATTTTGAGGTATGATGAGATGTTCTTTAGCAATGGAGAAGTTCCCGTAACAGTAGTTTATAAAGTGAACGGTACACAATTTATTGGATTTGTTGATCGTTATACCAGAGTATTAAAAAAGTTTTGATCATTATTTAATGATTTGCAGTCGTGAGAGTAGAGGTGAAGATCCATATTGCAGACTGGTCTCTGTACATGGTGATTCATATTGAAGCTGATACTCTGATTGTTGTCGCAGATCAAATTTGCATCATTGACAGCTAATTTAGGTGTTTATTCTAGTATGTATGGTACTTTAGTTTTAACATGTCAGATGGTTCTAACATCTGTGATTATGTGTTGTATTTGAAATAACAATTACATCTATGAGTGTGGGTTCATGAGGTTATCTTTATAGTTTAAGTAGTCTTATTATCTTGTTAGAAAAGTATCATTAAGTAGGGAGGCTAGAAATGCGTTTAAGATTTAAAGAGTTAATTAGCGACGTTCAACTTATTCTGTTTTTAATACCATCATTTGGATTCATGTGAGTTCCCTGGATCTGAGTTACATATGTAGTTGCGTTGAACTTCATTATATATTAGAACCGCGTTGTTGAAGTTATTCATTAGCGATTGTGTTACAGCTGTATGCCAAATCTACTTCAAGGCTATGTTTTTCCCCTTCAGTTTTCATTCTCGTGGGTGGTGATTTCAGCTTAACATTGAATGGTATATGTAAAGCACCACTTGATAAGAGTCTCTGTAAACCCCTGAATGGCGAATTCTGTTGTATGATTGACTGATTGTACCAGTTGTTAACATGAAGACATGTCGTTATTGTTTTTAATGCTACAGAGTTGCAATAAATAAACCAGAGTCACTTACATCTTTTCAAATAGCAAATCAAGTTTGAGCAATGGTGGTATAAATACGTTGTGTCATACTAAGAAAGTGGTTGATAATTTTTGACTAATTTGTAAGAAAGGGAATTATCATCGCTGTAACGATTTTAAAAGCCTTTATTGTTCTTTGACTTATTGATATTGATATCTATCAAAATCTTAGACTCAATAGTTATCTGTATTTCGTTATACTTTTTATGTTTATGATAGGTTTCTTCTTACTTTCTTTGGTGCATACTTCTCACGTATTTGCATGCTTACTTTGGCACTCAATTGACTAAATGTTTGCATTCAATTAATGTAATGAGCTGTTTTTATTTTACATGATTTTGAGGTGAAGTAACACATATATGAAAACTTCTTATTTGCAGACAATTTCATTTTCAGCATTTGCTCTCATCCTCGATGGACAAAACTGTGCGGTTGCGGGAATTTTCTTGCCAATCATGTTTGAAGATATTTTCTCACAATGACTATGGTAAGAGAACTCAAGGAAATCTGTTCTCTTTTTTGGATTATATGCAACGTTATCAGTACTAAGTATCTTTATCTGGACTTCTTTAAATACAGTCCTTGCATTCAGTTCAATCCTGTTGACGATAGATACGTCATCAGTGGATCACTTAATGTTAAAGTTCGAATTTGGAGCATTCATGATCATCAAGTGGTTGATTGAGATGGTCACTGCTGCTTGCTATACTCCAGATGGTCATGTTGAGCCATAATATTTAAACAACTATCATTTCATTTTTATGTTACTTTACTTGAATAGTAGAACAAATTTGTACATGCCTAGTTTTGCTTGTGACTAATTTTGCTTCATTGTTGATTCTTGAAGGCTGCACTAGTTGGTTCATATAAGGGGAGCTGCTGTTTATATAACATGACCGGTATGTGCTGATCTATCTTTCTGCCATTATGTTTTCCTTTTTGTATGTGTCATTCTGCTAGATTCAGTTTTCTATATTTTTCAAAAAATAAATTACAGCAAAAAAGTTGGATAAACCTGCAAAACATAAAGAAGTCACGCCATAAAAAGATCACTTGGTTTCAGGTGAAATTTGTTAGCTACTGCTCGCCTTTATTGTTACGATGCTTTTGGTTTAATATTATAATCAATATCCCTCTACAGTTTGCTCGAGGTACGGCATCAGAGGTGCTTATTACATCCGCAGATTCACGAATACGTCTTTTTGATGGTGCTGACTTGGTTCATAAGTTCAAAGGTAATACTTGCCAGATCTTAAGCTCACGCCACATATCATTTGGGGGGGTTGTTATACTACCGAAGCCATGGCGGCTTCTCCTGGATTCATGAAATCGATTTAAAGGTTGGCGATGTTGAGAATGTTGATGTACCTACTCCATAACAATGACGATATTATCTTTGTACCTTGAATTTTGTTGACACACTATTAATTGCTCCCGCGATGTAATTTGTTGACTCACTTTCTACTTAAAAAACCATTCGATGTTTGACGAGGTGAAACAATGCCTACCGCAACAAGGCGGGCCGCCACCCACCTCGTTAATATTCATATGTAAAGAGGGAATCACATATATATCGAGTTTGTCGTAAATTTGATCTAATGCTAAAGACTTTTGATTTTGTTTGTATAGACTGAATGACATACAATTAGAGTGCAGCAGAGTCGAGGATGGGTTCACAATGCTATCCACCGACCAGAGCCACACATCATATTGTTCAGGAGGCTACTCAACTACAAGCAGAACCAAAGAGAATCAGACTCAAGCTCACTAAAGTCTGCTTGCCAAATGACCCCTTTAGTCCTATGCTATGAACCCGTGTCTCATTTCCTGTTGAAATGAGTAAACAATGATAAAGATTTGTATTTTCTTCAATGAATCTTGTTTCAGAATGTTGAATTGTAATATGGTATATCATCGTGTTTTCAGAATGTTAAAAAGTTATTGTCTTGGGTGAATAACAGTTGAACATTTACATTTTTTGGTAATTGCTGTTGCGTATTTTGGTTTGTAATTAGCAGTTTTGGATTTTAAATTGCAATTTCTTATGGTATTTTTGTATTTGTACCATCTATGGATCGATCACAAAAATTTTGTGGGTTTTAATCTTGTGTGTGGTTATGAAGATGAAGAATGAAGATTGTTGTTTGATTGAGTTCATGTTTTTTTAGTGGAATGGATGAATGAGATTTGAGAATAGTGATGGTGTTAATTTTAGAGAGAAGCAGAAACTTAGAGAGAGAAGCAAGAAAAAGAGATAAAGGGACTAAGGGAGGGTGGTGGTAGTGATGGTATAACTTTTTTAATTAAATACATCGTTAGTCCCTAAAGTTGTACCAGTTTTACCACCAAAATAATTAACTAAAATGATGAAATCACCATTTCGCCTCATGTGCAAGGCACATGAGGGAAAATAACAGAAGTTGACTGAGCATTACGGGTCAAGGGACCAATTTGGCCTAAAAAACCCATAGTTTGGACTACTGGCGATGAAAAATCCAAGGTACGATGCCAGGCGATGATTTTGACAAGTTTAGAACGGTGTATTTTGGTCTCATATCAAAGTACCAATTCCTCCAATTTTTTATTTTTTATCCTACTACATCGGGTATGTTTGGCAAAAATAGATTGCGCTGATGCTGATGCTGGTGCTGGTGCTGTTGCTTAAAAAGATTATAAAAAGATATTATTTTTATAAGCTACATGAAGTAACCTTTTATTTTTATAGATTAAGGAAGATTTTTTTTTTTATTATAATCTCTTATAAGTTATGTAAGCCAAACAAAAATTATTTTTTAAGTAGTTTATTTTTTGAAAAAATAAGCATAATCTCTCTATAATCTTGTATGCCAAACATAGCCATCATCATGTTAATAACATCATGTTAATAAGATTTTATAAAAAGAACTTGGTATCTTATTTTCTTTTTTTACTCACACAAGCCAAACCCAAAAACCACTATCGGTGTTCTTTAAATCTTAAACCAATCTTTCGGCTCATAAAATTGAATTCAAAATCATCAAATCCCATAACAAAAAACCTTTAATTTCTAAGGGTCTGTTTGGTATAAGGTATGTATTCGCTATGGGCATGGGTTTATAAAGTAGGTGGTTTAGGATGAAGTACTACATGATAAAAAGTAATGTTTGGTTGGTTAATGGATTAGATATTATTTCTAATAAAGGATTTTTACTTTATTATATGAAGACAAAAAAGTTCAACTTTTGACTTTAATCTCATGTATATAATCTCAAAAATGGAGTAACATGGACGACATGAAACTAGTAACAACAATCCAAGTAGTCCCAAAACACAAGCACAAGCAAGACAATCTGATAAACAATACAACGAAAGTCATCAACGAAAAAAATGTTACAAGTCAAAGCTAATAAGGACCAGTTGTGATAATTACTAAAAGTCGAGGACCAAGATGGCAACTTTCATAATAGTTTTAGTTGGCGCCAAAGTCAAGTACTCCTTCCTCCCATTGCTCCTTCCTCCCATCTCAGATAAATACCTTTTCCATTTCATTTGTAATTCATTCTTGATTTTGTGTTACAAACATTCTCTCTCAATTCTTGTAATCATTTGTGTAAACCACATCTTACTAATAACAATCCCATTTCGGATCTTGCATCTTGTGAATAGATTCTTAATGTGTTGTTGCAATTTTTGATCACGTTTTCATTTCTGCTGATTTCTAAACGTGTGTTACAATTGGTATCAGAGATTTTCCTGGTGAAGTATCATTGCAATAGATTCAAGATTCATAATTCAAGATTCTGCTCAATTTTCCGCCAAATTCATTATTCAAGATTCATTCAAAATTCATCATAACCATCATAAACCACCATTTTCACCGCTGCTCGCTTTTGTTTAGTTGGTTAAATTTTGATACAGTGACTTAGTTTTGGCTCTCAATCAAGATGACTACAACTATTTCATCGCTCCAATTACAATTAGATCGTCTGAAGAGACTAAACACTCATAATGATGTTCATGAGGTGTTTGATGAATTGTCTGTGAATAAACTTCTCAAAAGAGAATGTGCAGTGGTCGAGTATTACAATGAGTTTAATTCTGGGTTTAGCAATAAAGGGTTGGATGAACGGTATCTTATTGATCTCTTCATTTTCGGGTTACAACCAACGATTGAAAAAGCTGTTAGTCTTTTCAAACCCAATACACTTCGTGATGCATATAATTTGGCTACGTTGCAAGAGAATGTCTTGAAATATAATCAGTCAAAAGAGGTTGAAAAAGAAAATAGTGGTTTCGGTATTAGTGTTGTTGGTAATGATTCGGGGAAAAAAGAACGAAGGGAAGATATTGGGAATGATATAGAAGGTGATGAGGTTATGAAATCAAGTAATGCAAATGAAGTGATTGAAGTAACCATTGGGTTGATGGGAACTCGTTTGATGGGTTGTGATGAAACATTGAAGAACATGAACAACCCAACAGTTTTTCATCACAAAGATTCAAGGGAAGTTGATGGGAAAACATTTGGTGGAAATGGGTCTAGTCTCGACAAGATTCAAGAAGTGCAAATGGGTGTTCCTCGTATTGAAAATTATGTAATGGGTGTTAAAGTTCTTGATGAGGTTGGGAAAAATAATGAATTGGAAGTGAGTGAGTCAAGAAGAGTGGACGTTAATGGGGTGGTAAATTGTGGGCAAGTTGGGAAAGTTCATGAAACTGAAATTGAATCAAGTGGGATGAACATGGATAAAACCTTCGTAGATTACTCAAGTCCACAAGAGAAGTTAAATGTTGATATCAATGTGGAGTTTGAGAGTGAACAAGAAACTGATAATACATGTTTTGTGAGTCATGATGAATCTGTTCAAGGAAGTGGGAAGATTGAGTGGTTTGGGTATTGTTCTTCGGATACGGGGAAGTCATTTGAAGTTGATCAAAAGGTTCGTTGGAAGTCGAGAGTGCCTTGTATTTTGTTTGTTGATGAGATAGATAGGCAAAGAGAAGTGAGTTTATTATGGGAAAATGATGAAAGAGTACAACCACTTCATCAATTGTTGACTGAATTGGATGGGCTTTCTGGTAATAAGAGAGTTAGGAATGAAGGTCTGGAAGTTGTGAAGAAAAGAGGTAATGTTCTTGCTTATGATTATGATATTCAGAAAGTTTTAGGAAGCATGCATGATGATGATGATTTACTGAATCAACAAAAGAAGCCGAATGAAGTTGTTAAACAGCTTGACATGTGGGAATGGTGTAAAAGAAAGAAGAGATGTGGTGCTAAAGGCGAATTTAAGTATAAAAAGAGGAACTTTGTTACTTGGAAGTGGCCCAAAAGGACGAAAATAATGGGTATAAAATGCAAATTTAAACATGGGAAGTGGGAATTTGACATATGGAAATGGCCAAGTAGGAAAAGAAAGGAGCAAGGTGCTATGTGGTTGTAAAGACATGATGAGCAAAGAGAAGGAGGTTGCGTAAGAAGAAACATTAGCTTGGACAACGATTGGGTATAATTGTTGTTGTTAGGGTGTTTGGAAAATTGCTCATAAGGAGAACTTATTTTGAAGCTTAGTTGTTCACGTGTATAACTAGAACTTATGAGATTGAAGTGGCTACAAGTTGCTGATGAAATGAGCGGTTACAGAGGGATGTTCTAGCCGCTGATTGAGGTTTCATTTAACCCGATTCTTGAGGTCAAGAATCTTTTAAGGGGAATGGTTTGTTACAAGTCAAAGCTAATAAGGACCAGTTGTGATAATTACTAAAAGTCAGAGGACTGAAGATGGCAACTTTCATAATAGTTTTAGTTGGCGCCCAAAAGCTGTTACTCCTTCCTCCCATTGCTCCTTCCTCCCATGTGTATAAATACCTTTTCCATTTCATTTGTAATTCATTCTTGATTTTCAGTTACAAACATTCTCTCTCAATTCTTGTAATCATTTGTGTAAACCACATCTTACTAATAACAATCCCATTTCGGATCTTGCATCTTGTGAATAGATTCTTAATGTGTTGTTGCAATTGTTGATCACGTTTTCATTTCTGCTGATTTCTAAACGTGTGTTACAAAAAAATTACCTTGATACTTACATAGTAAGCAAACATAACTTCATTATAACCAAGTAACCAAAATATTACACGTAGCGAGGCTTTGGACATACAGTTTTGTTACAAAATATGATACAACTACTAGAAGGACTTTCCTCGGGACCAAAAGATGTACCCGTCAACTATTCCAACATACAAGCTAATCATTGTGGAACAATTTCTCCAAAAGAAAATGTTTTGCCAAGACACAACTAGACTTACAATCTACCTAATCACCCAAGGAAATCCCATGATCAAGAACAAAATATCTTACAACTACAAGTACTTAACATATTATCTAGTTACACGATAGAGTCACTTGACATATCATCTAGTTACACGATGAAAGACCATGAGCTTATGCACGTAGGACACTCGCAATGGTGGGAAAGATTAAGAAATAGATCAAGTTTGTCTTTATTAGCAAAGAAATATCTCATTGCGGGGAGTACATCGCCACTCGGGATGTCCGGTTTCATGAGCTCAACAAGTACGTCTTCAGGTTGTTCACTTTTAGCTTTTTACGGTTGTTATCATCTCATCATAGAATTAGCAACATCATTCGCCATAGTTCCAAAATTAGCATTAAATCACGGAACAAACATTTGAAAAGAATGATTAATCCCTTCGAGTTGTGACTCCATGTCTCGCGTCTTCCTTTTTTTGGCAGCCTTGTTTCCATTAGACGTTGCCTTTTGCTTTTTAGTCATATTGGTTGCATTGGTAAAGTTTGAGGTTGTTTGAGTTGTTTGGGACACATGCATGAATGTTTGAATCACGAGATTACTTGGTATTTCGGTACCAAAAACGGGATTTCCCGCTTTGGTACCGTACCGTTTTTATTGGTACCCATTTTTTTTAGCTAGTTTTGTAGTACCGGTACCGTACCGAGTAAAGAGAACCGGTACCGGTACGGGTCGGTACCGGTACGGTTCCGGTGCCGTACCGTTTTTCCGGTACCAATGCTCGTAAAGTTATTGATTCTAACTTGTGCCAATATGAAAGTAGACTCTCACCAAATATTGATTCTAACTTATCACCAAATATTATTGTTCCTATGTAACTTGATAACTTTTAAAATTAAAACATGATACAGTAGACTCTCACCAAATATTGATTTGCCTATGTAAAGTTATGAAAGTAACAAAGCTATTCATGTAAAAAAAAAACATACAAGCCATTTTGATACTATTATGGCATTTCATCGAACATGTGGTGCACGTACATGAAACTAATAAGCAATGTAGTCTTTGAAGTAGAAATTTCCAAAGTTATAAACCACCATCTCATATGTAAGTAGATAGATAACAATTAAGATAAATACGAGTACAATATTTCATAATCAAAATGATGAGAATCTTGAAACCCAATGTTTAATTAGACAAAGAAGATAAATTACGAACCATGTTCGATTTGAGGTATGATTCTTGGATGGATGACATCTTTCATAAACTTTCGTCCTGCATATTACATGAAATAATTAATCTCTTCACAATTGATATAAAACCCCCAAATTATGAATTATGTTACTCAAATGAGAAAAAAATATTCACCTTTGGATGTGAAATAGAGAATGAGAACAAAAATTTGATAAAGATGAAATATATGTTGGGAAGAAAAAAGAAAGCGGCAATTGTAAGCGGGAAGGAATTGAGAATGCGGGAAATATTTTTGGCAGTCATTTTGTTAAAGTCGGGCTCTTTAATGGGTTTTCTGCACACCCACCAGCGAGGGTCTGAATGCTATTTTATAAACCCGTGGATGGAAAACAAACAAATTTTTTTACTTTCATTCTACTCCATCTAGCCTAAACATGGATACCAAACAGGCCCTAAGTTAACTCTACATAGGAAAAACAATTATTTAGGTGTTCATCAATATAGGACACCGATCTCCGGCCAACATATCTCCAGCCAACATATCTCCAACCATCAACACCATATCAATAGAGATGGTAAGGATTCGTCCTTTAGTATGTACTAAAATAAAAGTATGCATTTGGACTTTTCTCATTATTCTATATCAAACTGGACCCAAAGACACTTATTCATCACATATCATTTAAAACCCGAAACACTTTTTTTTCTCGATATAGACAAAAGACAATCATCTCAATAGTCAAACACACACAAGTGATATACCATCTCCATATTCTATATACTGAATCCATATGCTATATTGAATCATAACCAAAATTTTATTCTGTTAAGTAAGATCCAACATTCTCTAGAATTTATCTGGTATATCACGAAAACCACTTTCGCAAATATTAGGGGGACTGTTACTGTTTCGCTGATGTCGTACCACAAGCAAACCCAACAACCCATGCAACTATAGTAGTTGTTGCTCCACGACCACCAACACACTGTTCAACCACCTTAGGAAAGTTTCAGGTGCAACAACCCTTATATTTATTAGTTGGTCGGTTGGGCCAATCTTCAAGTGAGAATCTAGAAAAAATATTCAAGTGAAAAAGGAAGAATTAAACATAGGTGATCAAGCTATGTATAACTGAGGATTAATGATGTAACGATTGTTTAGTCAAACTAGTATTATGTTTAAATAGTATCAGCCATATTGTTTATAAGATGGTAGCCAAACAATTTATAAGAGCATGGGGTATGGTGAATTTTTCGCTCGCCGTTTCTTACGTGGTTAGCTCGCCACTTTGTTTTGCTCCTCGCCACGACACCATGTTGCTTAGCCGGTTGTGGTTTCGCCAGTCCAATGACGAGAAACACGACAAAATTCAAATTGTTATTACTGTTTCAAACACAACGGTTACCCATTCTTTTATTTATTTTTATTTTTTTTCAAATTCAAATATTACCAACATTTACCAACTCTATAAATATTATCAACATCTACACACAAATATTCACACTTCTCAAACACAATTCAACTTCAAAATTCACACTTCTCTTTAAGCAAGATTATTATGGCTTGCCGTCTCCCGCATTCCGCTAGTGATATGCAAACGTACGTTCAAAATCAATGCAATAACGACGATGAGGCTCGAAAATACGCTATTATACGCGTCATCCAATTGTTTGAGCAGGAGAGGACGGAGAAGCTGCAGATGAGAGAAAACTACAAGAGTTGCAACGACATCAACACTAAACGAAAAGATGTGATCGAGAAATTTCTGAAGGAGGACGCCCACAGAGATGACGAAATTATTGACAAGTTGTGGCGGTGTGTTCAAAAGGTAACGAACAACGTTACCATCAAAGTCAATTGGAGCTATCGGGTGAACAAAGATGATGATGCAGGAATCTCCGGTAGACGAGGAAGCTTTGTCTCGCCTCGAGGATTATATACCTCCGTCGTATGATTCTGCGAACAAGGAGTATTCAGATTAGGATTTAGGATTTATGTATTTTTCGTATGTTTTTTTTTAATTTTTCATATGTTTTTTTAATTTTTCGTATGTTTTTTATTTTATTTTGCGTATTGTAGTTGTATTTTTATTTAAGTGAATGGAATGAAATTTATTTTGTTTGAAAAATATGGAAAAGAAAAAAAAAAGAGGGTGGGTGGGGCCCATATGAAGAGAAGTGAGTAAGTTGTGATTGGGGGGTATTTTTAAGTGAGTGTGTTGGAGTGATGTGGAGGTGAGGTGGCACACGTGGGGCCCAAATAAAGAGCTTTGAGCTCTTCATGATACCCCATGCTCTAAGATGGTAGCAAAATGATTTATAAGATAATAGGGAAATGTTTTTTTAGAGGATAGCAAAATTGTTGATAAGGTAACAGCAACATGGTTTATAAGACGGTAACAAAACAGGAAGCATAACAGACAGAATCGCCATAACACATTGATATAAAATGATAGATAGTCAAGTCAAATAAATCCCATAACCCGGGATAAACATACATTAAATCCTTACAATACAACGAAGTTTATAGGAAGGTACTAATGCAAATCTCTCAAGGGATACAACCCAAGAGGGTCCTTGTCTTAGGTCTCACTATGCAGGGCAGGAAACTCACTCCTTAAACATTATCATTACCCATAATGACGTTAGGTTCCTAACGAGCTTCTCCTCCTCCTAACACATATGATCTCCCACGAGCTCTTTCTTCATTCTGGTTCTTCAGCTTCAGGTAGTCCTTCCTGAAATGCCCTAGTTTTTATGATTCCTACAGTCCTTGGTTTGGTGATCACGCTTGTTGCATATTCTAGATGGTTCACTGCAATGACCTAAGTGGTGGAGATTGCATATGTTACAGTATGGTAGATTACTAGCATATCTCTTCTTGACATCAGCCCAACAATGAACACCTTAATTAAGTCTTGTCTTTTGTTCTGTTGCTGGCCAAAATCCCCTCTTGAGTGTCCTCCCACTTTCTCTTGCTATCAACAGTGTTTGCTAATTTGGCTTCATGTCGTACAACTTGATCCAGTAAGTTGTGAGCCATGCGGATGGCACTATGAATTGCGGTCGGATTTGAAGAAGTCACATTCCCCTGAATAGTTGGAGGGAGTCCCCACATATAATCTTAAATCTTCTTGTATTCAGGAGTGGCCATAGCTGGGAAAAGTAGTGCCAATTCCTGGAAAAAGGTGGGAAAAGTAGTGCCAATTCCTGGAAAAGGTTAGTGTAAGTTGTGATGTTGGTTCTCTCGACTAACAAGTTCCAGAATTCCACTTCCATCTTCTGCACTTCATTCCTGGGGCAGTATTCCTCCGTCATCATTCTCTTTGACTCACTCCAAGGTGTTTCATAAGCAACATCAAGTCCAACAGACTGTGCATATGCATTCCACCTAGTTAATGCACCATCTAGCAAAGTGCAAGTAGCATACTTCATTTAGTAGTTGTCTGCACGTGCAGATGTGGAACACATATTCCATATTCTTAAACCACCTGGTTAAACTAACCGCTCCTTCAATCCCACTAAAGTTACGGGGCTTGCAATTCAAGAACTCTTTATATGAGCAACCACGAGTTGTTTGCTCCGCTCCTATGGCATTACCACTAGATCCATCGTTTACACCATTACTGCTATTGCGGTTCGCTTCATAAGCTGTAATAGCATCAGCAACTCGTTTGGTAATGAGTTTCTTAATAGCTGCTGAATTCATGGTTTTTCTCCTTTGCGACATGTTTCTTCAAAATCACAATAAGTAAAGAAGAGTGGACGTAGTGATAACATCAAATGTATATTATATTTATGCATCATTTATCCCACAATTATTCCTCATATTATTATATGTTTATAACTGTATTGGTACTTGATGACGTATAGTCTGTATTCGGGTCATGAACCCGACCAATAAACGATACTAGCAACCGAGCCCAGTACGAATGGGCTAACCCAGTAACGGTTTGGGCTCACGGAGGCCCAAACCCAAAGTTATTTATGGTTTCGGATATCGGATATCTCTTATTTATGAGATATGTATTGATTGACCGATTTAGGCGGGATACGCCGAAGGTTGGGGAACTTGAAACCAATAAGGATTTCGTGTGTATATAAGGGGCATCTCTACCCTCATTAAAGGTACGATCTTAAAACCTAACTCTCCACTAAACCCTAAAACCGATTACTTACTCTCACGCCAGAGGATAATTGTGGGAGACAATCCCACGATAAGCCTAACGGTGTTTTCTGTTTACTTAGTGCGCAAGTCTCTAGCATCAAGGTCTGATTGATACGAGAAACGGAGTCCAAACAAGGAACGCCCAAATTTTGTATCAACAAGTGGCGCCATTCGTGGGACCCATCACTAAGAACTAGAATGACAAAGCACGGAAACCTAAGCGGCGATTGCATAGTGACTTACAAGGAAAAAGCAAGAAAGTGGATCACCTCTAAGCGTGCTACGGAACAACCAAGTCGACCAAAACCAAGGGTCGGGCCGGACACGGTCTTCACGACAGTGGAACCACTCATGGGGACAACCCATGCCATCAGAACATCCACCGCAGAAGATCCACTGCGCACCCTTTCACCACTCCCCACTAATTGGTGCGAAAAGGACCTCACAAAATGCCGGCGCGCCTCTCAAAACAGGGGTCCGGATGTGGAAACAGACATCCTCGCGCTAGAAGGAGTCGTGCCTGAACTAGCACCAAGTGACTTCGTGTCTCAAAACTACGAAACCTTGGTTGCCCTCATGCAAGAGGAGGCGAAAAAGAGGTCGAGTCAGAGCCTGCAACACCGACTAAACTTTGACACAGAGTACAAGACATCCCCATCGCGTCATTAGAAGGAGAGGCACGGGAAGGATAGCCGCCGCCCCCGTGTTTACCAGGATCGGGAGGAGAGTTGAGAACGATGAAGCGGTGGCTGCGCATATCGGACGAACACGAAGAGGATAGACGCGCGTACCAATGTCAACGCTAGGCTCGGTAGCAGAGGTCCATGACAGACTTGGACGACAGCACTCCCAGTGAAAGCTCTTCAAGCTTGGATTCGAGGGCGGTCGGCGCAAGCGCGAAGAGGGAAGCTCGTCCTCGGTGATTCCTCGGACAACGAGGACAGTAACAGACACCTGAAGTCGAGGGAAGATATCGCGACCGGGAGGAGGAAGATATGTCTCTTCCACGGCGCCGCCAAAAGGTGGATCGTTCACTCGGTAGCATCGATTTCTCGAATATAAGAGGCGCGTGCTGCCAATGTGAAAACCTATGATGGAGCAGGTGATCCGGACGATAACCTAAAAATTTTCGAATCACCGCTACCATCGAAAATTGGCCACAACCATGTGGTGCCACATGTTCAATTCCACATTAGTAGGCAATGCTGTGGCGGTTTAGTAAGCAGATGAGTGTGTAAATACTCATCATTTTGGTCAATCGAGCTGAAAACACTTAAAATGCTCGAAATGCATCAAAATCTCGAAAATATTCCAAAATTGCATTTTATATGTTTCGGATGCAAAATGTTCAAAATCGGATGAAAAATGAGCTAAGTTTGCATAATTGGCGTTTCAGTCCCCAAGTTTCAAAATTGTCGAAATAGTCCACGAGCACTTAATTTCAAAGAAAAATCACCAAAGGTCCTTTTAAATCATAACTTGTCAAAATTAGTCCTTTGGTGAAAATATCAAAATTTTGAGAAATTACAAGTTTGGTCCTCCAGTTTAAAATTGGCAAAATGGCCCTTGGAATATTGAAATGTCAAGTTTGGTCCTTGTACTATTGAAACTTGTTACTTTTGGTCCCTTGGAACAACTTTGCATAATTAGCGACATTGGTCCCTTAATTTTCGGAAATTGCATAATAGGTCCTTGTTTATTTATCCTTGGCCTTGTCAAAATGCTTTGGACCCCTGCCATTTTAGCCATTTGGACCCCGCTACTTTTGACCCCCCTTTGATATTAAACCACGGTCAACATCGGTCAAATAAACCCCTACTGCCAAAAGTCATCTTCCTCACCAACTCTGTCCTCGCAACACAGTGCAAACCCATCCCCTCCTCACCTTTACACTACCTTGTCCCCCACCTCTCCTAACACTACAAAATGCATTTAATGCACCCTTTCCCCCCTCACTCAACCTCCAACTGGTATATAACCATTTCCCGCCAAAATCCAATCAAACGGCTAAAAACTTCTCTTGCCATCCAAAGGTCAAAATTATTGGTGGGATTTGCTAAGAGAGAGAGGAGAAGACATATTGGAGTATAAAAAGGGGATGAAGAGAGAAGAAAAAGGGGGTAGCTAGTTTTATAATTTTCTTTAATGTCGTTTTTTAAATAAATGTTTTAGTTTAATTCATAATGTTGTAATTTTAGTTTCTATGTATTACATTTAAGTTAAAACATCTTTGTAATGTGCTTTTGAGTAACAATCCAAGCTTTTATATAAGTTCCAAGTTTATTCTTCACTGTTGAAATTTCAGTTTCAAAAGTCTATTGTCCAAGTTTCTAATGGCTTGTTTTTAAGTTCAAAAAGGCTTAGGTAAGTTATTTATAGCTTTTGATAAGCTTATGAAACAGATTAAATCAATTTTGAATAATGGTCAACAAAAGTCAACTGCTGATGCTTAAATGGGAATGGTGATGATATTTGGTTGATGCGGCATGGATATGGGTTGGATTAGACTAGAATAGAGTAGTTATGGTTCTGGTTTGAAGCTGCAATATCAGCTGGATATTTGTGAGCTTTGTTTATCTCCTTTTCATTTTTAGTTCAATTTGCATACTGTGCTTGTGTTTGTATCTGTGTTCATTGATGGCTTGAACCTGTTTAGTAGTTGTAATTAGCATATCTAGATTAAGTGTCAATGATAGCTTAAGCCATATAAGTAGTTAGCTTAGTTTAATTCACAACTCAGTCAAAAAGTAGTGTTTGGTTTTAACACCAAATCTGTGTTATAGGTTTGTGCAGTGGTAGATACTTGTTGCTTTAAGCTTGGTTAGCTCATATGTACTCATATCTGTCTTTAACTTGTGCCTGCAAAGCTCAAAAGTCAAAATCCCATAAAATCTGTCTCAACAGCTTAACTGTTGAGCTTTTATAAAATCAAAAGCTTATTTTGTGTTCAAAATTCATAGATATAGCTTGCAGTAGGTGTAATTCATCATATTACATCTCAATCAGTCCAAAAATTGGTGTCAAATTTCATTTTAGTCAAAGTTCTAAAATCATTGCAAAGTCAAATTGCATAACTTCGGTTTGGCAAACTAGAGGATTTTCATGAATTCATTTACGGGCCAATGCCAATGAAACTTTGGGTTTTAAACTTGTTGGTCTACTTTCTTATTGTTATTTTATAGAATTTTGTCATTTTTATAAGTTCCAAAAAGCTTGTCAATATGGGCTTATGTGCCTCATGTGACCGACTCGATTAACACCGAGTCTCCTTGACAGGACTTGCGAGCGTGGGAAAAGCTCATAAGAGCTTGTGAGCAGCTGTTCTTTGGCTTATAGAGAGCCACCTGGTCTAGTTTAGGCTTCCATTTACATTTTCCGGTTTCGACTTATTTAAGAGCTTATTCTTTAGCTTAAATGTAGCACCTAAAACTGTTTCTTAACTCTTAAACTCAAATCATCTAATCATGGCAGTGGCCACTTAAGAGGTTTAGAGTAGTTGTTTTTAGTTGCTTTTAAGTAGTTATAGCATATTTTAGCTTTTGCTTCAGTTTGGTAGCTCTTGGTGCTCATTGGCTTATTTCTAGTGCTTATTTTTAAGCACTTTACACTGCAGCCTCAATTCCCTTCACACAACCTACTGTTTTTCCATTTTTCCTAGATTCTCTATATTATTTTAAGCTTATCTTGAATTTTTCAGATTTTTCCAAGCCTGTTTGCTATTTTTCTGCATTTAAATCAATTTTTAGCACTTTTTAATTAGCATTTAATACAAATAAATCAGAAAAGTTTCAAAAAAATAATTTTTCATTTTTCTTAAGTTAAGATAAATATAAAAAGACAAAAATATTTTTCAAATTTTTCTTAGTTAAATTTGTATTTTAAGCAATTTAAGTAGTTTTTAATAGTTTTTAATTCATATAAAATACAAAATATTCGAAAAATACAAAAATAGTTTTGAAAATTCTCTTTTGTTATTTTAGATTTTCCAAGTCATAATTTTATTTTTCTAGCTTTATTTCCTATTTTCTTGTATTTTAGGCTAATATTAAATAGTTAAAATAGTTTTAATTAATAATAATTAGATAATTAGTTATAAAAATAATTTTCTTTTTCTAAATATTTTCTTTTATCATTAGGTTTGTAAAAATATCATTTTCATATTTTTAGGGTTAATATTGATTTAGTTTCACATTTTCATTTGTACGTTACGTAGTTTTTAATTTAGTTTTATAAAAACATAAAATCAAAAACATCATTTTGCAAATAGTGATAGCGTTTATTTAATATTTTTTTTTATCTTTTTAATTCTCTTTAATTTGCATTTAAGCCGTTGTAATTTATAGGCTATTTACGTAGTTGTTATAATCACAAATCCTTTTCCGTTCAAATCTCTCGATCACTATTCGTTTGGTGATTCTTAGCATAGCTCATTTGGGACATAACGACCGGAAACACTATACTCTCGGATCTTCATTGCATTTGTTTCTAAACCGTTTGAAGTTTCTTCGGTCGGCCATTCACAAGTGGCGCCTTGTGTGAAAACTTGACGGTTTGTGCAGAATCAAAGCTTCTATGCGAAGCATTGATGGCTTTGAAGAGTTGCGGAAGGCGTTCGCTGAACTTCACTCAAAGGAAGAAGTCGCCAAAAACCTGTCGAACTTGCCGGGGTAAAAGCAACGCCGAGGGGAATCTACAAGCGCTTATGTGGGCGCTACAAAGATGAGTGCATACATGTCAAGGCATGCCCCAAATACTAATGATCTCAAGGTTCATGAATGGGATCAATAACCCGAACTCATCAAAGGCTAAACGACAAGGTCCCCAAACCTTTGATGAACTTGTAAACGCATAGGTCCTTTATCGAGGAGAAGCTGCCTGGACAAAGAAGAAAGGCTACTCAAACTATAGGTCACAAGAACGACCTAGAGACAATCCATTGACTAGAGTAGCAACCGCAACAAGAAGTACCGTGGCGGGGAGCGGACGAGATAATGACAAATATACCCCGCTAACCAAGACTCTAAAGGAGATATTCAGCGGCGGGCGCGAACTTCCCGAGGCCCCACCAATGCGCACCCCGTAAGAGGCGGTGCGTGGGGGAGCGGATCTGCGACTATCACGCACGGAAGGGCCACACCACCAATGAGTGCGTCCCAATTGCGCCAACTAATTGATAAGCTAGTAAAGAAGGCGATTGGACCATTTAGTTAAGAACATCAAGGAAGGAAAGATAAGCAAAAGAGTGGGAACAAAAGGAAGCACCTAAAGATAAGGTGATACCATCTACATGATACAATCATGGCAGCGAATGACTAGGCGAAGATCGACCAAAGTTTTCCGTGGGCGAAATCTCTTTCCCACCTTGGCTGCGGACAACGCAGTGGTAGAACCGCTCACCATTGAAATTAACGCGGTCACGATATCCACGCATGTATGTTGATGGGGAGCATCCGCAGACATAATGTATGAACATTGTTTCAAGTATTTGCGACCTAAGATACGAAGTCGATTAAGCCCGGTCATGACATCGTTGTTGGTTTCTGGGAGAAAAGATATGGCCCATGGGGCAAATCGCCTACTAGTCAATGTTGGTAATAAGGAACACTTCACAACACCTAGATGAATTTTATGGTGATCAAATCCCTTCGCCATACAATGGCATTATTGGAAGACCAGGGATATCACCTGCTGCAGCATCTGCTCACTGAAGAACAACACATGGGATGCTCGAGTTCCGTTGGATGGAGGCATTGTTATTCTCTACAATACCACCGTACCACCTAGAGAATGTAACACGATTACATGCGAGACAAAGACACATTTGAGCAGTGCGCAACTAAAATATCAAACACGAGGGTCGCAATTCATCCCGATTACCCGAGCAAGAAGTATCGATCGGGGATCATTGTCGATAACAAAGAGGCGGCCGTGTCTTGCACTCTTGCAAAAGAATTTAGATATCTTTGCATGGGAACCAAAGCACATGACCGGTGTACCACGCTCGATTCTGAGAACACAAGTTGAGAATCCGACAAGGATACTCCCAAGACTGACGAAGAAGCCCGACCGGGCTCGGAGCACACACAAGCAATTCGGCGAAGTACATAAACTTTTGGATCACGGTATCATGCGAAGTCTATTACCATGACCGGATTTCCAACCCGGTGATGGTCAAGAAGAGCGATGGTAATTGGCGGATGTGCGTGGACTTCACGGATCTCAACAAAGCATGTACACAAGGCGCTACCCACTACCGAGATAGGCGGAAGATAGAATATTTGTGCAGATACCCACTTAAATGCTTCTTGGGCGCATACAAGGATACCACCAAATCCGGATGGCTAAAGAAGATGAGGAAAAACGGCCTTCCATACAAGCCAAGGCGTCTATTGTTATACTAAGATGCCCTTTGGCTTGAAGAACGCATCGCCACCTACCGGCGATTGGTAGATAGCGATTTGAAAAGCAGGTGGGCGCAACCTAGAGGTTTACGTTGACGACCTTGTCATAAAAGACATCCGAGGGCGAATTGGTGCGCGATATTGAAGAGACATTTAAGACACTACGATAAATCAACATGAAGTTAAATCCTAAGAAATGCACCTTTGGCGCTCTGAAGGCATGTTCACGGGATATTTGATAGAGCTCGATGGCATTAAACCATGTCCGGAAAAAAGCGAAGGCGTCATCCAACTTCCTTCACCGCGCGCGTTAAAGGAAGTCCGGTCTCGAATGGAAAACTAGCCGGTTTGAACAGATTCTTATCGGATCGTGAGATAAGTCACTCCCCTTTTCAAAGCGCTCAAGAAGCTGTACAAAAAAGGAGATTTTATTTGGACTACGGAGGCAAAAGAAGCTTTTATACAACTTAAACAACACCTAGCGCCCCCCACGCTTAGTCACGCCTGGGGAATAATTAATTATGTACTTATCTGCAACTCATGGGCGAGGTAGCAATAAGGTGCTCTTGACGGATAGAATTCAAAGACAAACACCAGTATATTTTGTAAGCAAAGCACTCAAGAAAACGGAGGTTAACTATAGCGCAATGGAGAAGTTGGTCTTGGCATTAGTATTCGCCGCCAAAAGATGCGTCGAGAAGTCGAAGAGGACGGCGTCCACAAGCATAAGGTGACGCCGTCGCAAGTCTAACGTGGCGAAGACGAAACCCTAATGACGGCGACACGGCGTCACAAAACATAAGGTGACACCGTCGCGGATGTAATCTTATATATAGAATCCGAATTTTCAAATTAGTGTGTAGTCTTTTGGGTAAAACCTAAACCGAACCAAGGCATCTTATACGGTATTTTAGGGTTCAAACCCT
>CM040245.1:257486569-257538210 GCA_022545495.1 Chrysanthemum lavandulifolium
CGCTCCTAGGAACATCCTTTGCACTTCACGGTACCCCTTGAATTGTTTCCTTCATATAATTTTGGATGTATGATTATATATGTCAATGGCTTGTGCACATAACGATGTACAACCCGTAATTGTCAAGAAAGGACCACGTAGTGCGCCTCGATTGCCACAATCCTTATAAAAGGAGCGAAGCTTCTTATTTTGAGTAAAACCTATCAAACATTTCACTTTTCAAGGTTTTGCTCAAAAGACAAATACTTCCCATATGATTTTCAAAACCTCAACCGTTTATATCACTAGTTGAGGGGAGTATTTGATTTAAAACTTTGTTCATAAATTGTTCATAGTGGTCGTCTTCCATGACACTCGAAATGGTCATATTTATTCTCAAGCGTTCAAAAATAACATTTTATATGCCATTTTGAGGGGAGAAAATTGTGTGATAAGAAATATGTTGTACAAAATGCAAATGAATCATGTACCTCGGACTTAACCAACGAATTGACGGTACTAAGCTGTTAGTAACTCGAAAAGACTTGTCTGGACGGGTAATAATTTCAAGCTAGTTCGCTAGTAATGTAAGCGTGTCTATAAAGGACTTGTCCAAGTAGAAAGTACCATTCGAGAAACTCTTGATAGACATGAACTCGGCGGGTATGACAACCTTCGAGGGTTGTCTACACCTTCAAGGTAGTTATTAGAGCTAGTTGTCACCTAAAAGGCGACAATGTAACTCTTTAACTATACAACGTAACCGTGTCTCGCGGGATTGTCTATCTTGGTGAATCAATTCAAAAGTGCGCTCTTTCCTCATTGTGCATTTAACCATTAAAACTATTAAGCACATGTGGAGGGGAGTATTTATGCAAAACTTCATCTCTCAACATGGTTCAAACATGTTTTCGTTAACAAACCCTTTGAGAGAGATTTTAACATACTGATGGTTTTAATGGCAAACATAGGTTAGTCATGGGTTATAAGGTGACTAAGGTTAGGAATAACCGTCCTATGATCCCTTGAGCGGAGGATCTTCCCAAGGACACTACCATTAGTTAGTGTTAGAAGTCCTTAGGAGCGATTATAAAAGGAGAAAATGAGAATCGGAGAAAGAAGGAGTTGAAGAATCAAAAGAAATGTAAAGTAAAGGGTGAAAAGCGACCCTCCAGTTATTCAACTTAGAAATGGACACGGGTTCAATTCATATACTCTTGGTTGTCACTTCGACACGGTATTGAAGATTAAAAGTCGTCATGGACCCGATGGCGCATGCACTAAACCTTCTTAGCCACTCAAGTTTTTCTCAACAAGCTTGTTTCATTCTCACGGGAACCTACGTAAACTATTGGCTTTCTCTTGAGAACGGCGATATTGAAAAGGAGACCCTCTCCTAGTCTCCGCTCGGAAAACCAAATCGCACTATTGAGTCTAGAGCCACGAGATTCATCAAAGATCTCTTAGGAACACTTGACATTTAATCACTTGATGATCAACAAATAATATTATCGATGGTTCATATCGAGTCCTTCACGGATCTTAGCAATGCATCGAGAACATTTATGAGAGGTTCACATCGTGATCCTCGGTGATTGAATGGAAACTCACGCGGTCAACATCAAACGACCACGACGGCGGTCACTTGTAACTCCCGTGGATTACGCGAGTGTGTCTCAAACGGTCTGATCGTGGTGATGCTTGGTGTACCTCGGCGACTCATCGAACTGTAGATGTACCGGTACATCGCGTTATCCCACTTGTGGGACTCCGATTCAGAGCGGCCTTTGTAAGAATTAGAGTTGTGTTTTCACACTATCTTGTTAACACTCTCGAAGTTCAAACACAGAAGTGCCGGAAACCGCTTATTACTAACCGTTTGCAATGTTTTCTTCTTATGGAAGCTCGGGAGCGGGATGATCGTCTTGATTCTTCTTATGCTCACGCCAACATCATCACTAATGGAAGTTCTATTCGAATGCAACACAACGATCGAGAATGATTCTTCATCAATCAAAGAATCTACAAAGTCAAAGACTTACGAACTTCATCAAGATTGATTTCCAACGTCAAAGAGCGTGTGAGCATGTTGAAGAATGACGTGGAGACACCGGAGCAGGTGAAGAAGACACTGAAGCGGTGATCGCGGACAACAACATACTATCACTTTCACCACAAAGAACAATGATCAAAGAACAAAGTTAAAGATGACGTCAAAGCATAAGCGTTCAAAGATAACTATCTCTACACTGGGAGATTGTTCGAATCAAGACAATTCCTCTCACAAGAAAGAAGAATGTCGGAAGGCGTCACACTACTATTACATCAACGCCTTCACCGTTTACATTCATATATACTTGAGGGGGAGATTGTTGGAATCACTCCTAAACAGTATTTCAAGTATTTATATTTCATATGTAATAGGTAGCTTTATTATGGCCTTTATGTTTGTTTAAGGTCAAGCTTATGTAGAAGGCCCATAAGCTTAGGCCCAAGCCCATATAAGAAAGGATGGGAACTAGGAGTGTTGCCCTAGCTTCCCTCCTATAAATACCCTTGTAAACCCTCATTTGAGGGTTGGTTGTTCAAGTTTTCTTCTCTCACTCTCACTACGCCTTAACCGTATACTATATTGTGTGTGTTTGTGTTTGATACTTGTTCAATCGCCTTTCTATCTTTCTCTATAACTTGTGTTTGTAAAACTAGTGACCTAACAACTTATACTAAGTAAATAACAAAATACATTTAATCTACATCTAACATAAAAACCGGGTTATATATTTTATTTTAAGATCTTATATACTTAAGCGGGTTCACGGGTTGACCTGTTTAATACTTACTCAACCCAAACACGACCCGTTTATTAAGCGGGTTAGGCGGGTTGACCGTTTTGACCCAAACCTATTTATCCTCAACCCAAACTGTTTAACCGTGTCGTTTATCGTGTCGTGTCGAAAATTGCCACCCCTAGTAAAAACAGGTTTACACATTAAATCTCATGTTTAATCTCTACAATTAGATAAAACTAAACGGATGGTAAGGATTCGTCCTTTAGTATGCACTAAAATAAAAGTAACCATTTGGACTTTTCTCATTATTCTATATCAAACCTGAGTCTTACTAATTTTAACATTATGTTCTACTCCCTCTGTCCCATATTAAGTGTCCACTATTCATATGCACAAAGTTTTAGAAAATTCCACTAACTACACTCTCCACCAATCAAATATCATTTTCACCCACTAAAGTCTCATCTCATTGGTTGAAATATTCTATGGACACTTAATTTGGGACAACTAAAGATTCTGTTGTGGACACTTAAAATGGGACGGAGGTAGTATCATATATCATTTAAAACCCAAAGACACTTAGGGGCGTTTGGTTGGAGGATATTGGAGGCATTTGCATTTCAATTCCCTTCAAATATCGTGTTTGGTAACTCAAATGGAGGCATTTGAAGTAATTTACAATTCCACGAATTGTCAAAATGGAGAGAATTAGAATGCCTCCAAAAAGTGAGGAATTTTAATTTACTTGAAAAAAAAATTTATAAACTTTTTCTTATTGTTTTTATAAACTTTTAAATAGAATATTTGTGATTTTTTTATAAACTTTTTATAATTTTTATAAATTTTATTTATAATATTTTTTATAAATTTTTATAAACTTTTTTATAAACTTTTTATAAATTTTTATAAACTTTTTTATAAACTATTTTTATAAAATTTTATAAATTTTTATAAACTTTTTTTATAAATTTTTATAAATTTCTTATAATTTTTTTACTTTTTATAAAATTTTTATAAACCTTTTTTATAATTTTTTATAAAATTTTAAATAGAATATTTATGAAATTTATATTAAAAAAATAAATAAATATTTATAAATTTATGTCAACCAAACATGCGAATGTATTTTAAATTACGAAATTTTAAATTCTCAAGAATTTAAATTTTCTAGAATTTAAAATTCCGGAATTTCAAATTACCCCAACCAAACGCCCCCTTATTCATCACATATCATTTAAAACCCAAAACACTTTTTTTTCTCGATATAGACAAAAGACAATCATCTCAATAAATCAAAGTCAAACACACACAAGTGATATACCATCTCCATATTCTATATACTGAATCCATATGCTATATTGAATCATAACCTTGTCTCTCTAAAATGAAAACAAAATTTTATTCTGTTAAGTAAGATCCAACATTCTCTAGTATTTATCTGGTATATCACGAAAACCACTTTCGCAAATATTAGGGGATCACATTCTTTGTTTACCGATATCGTACCACGAGCAACCCAACAACCCATGCAACTATAGTAGTTGTTGCTCCACAACCACCAACACGCTGTTCAGCCACCTTAGGGCAATTTCGGGTGCAACAACCCTTATATTTATTAGTTGGTCGGTTGGGCCAATCTTCAAGTGAGAATCCAGAAAAAATATTCAAGTGAAAAAGGAAGAATTAAAAATAGGTGATCATGCTATGTATAACTGAGGATTAATGATGTAACGATTGGTTTAGTCAAACTAGTATTATGTTTAAATAGTATCAGCCATATTGTTTATAAGATGGTAGCCAAAAAATTTATAAGATGGTAGCAAAATGGTTTATAAGATAATAGGGAAATGTTTTTTAGAGGATAGAAGAATAGTTGATAAGGTAACATAAACATGGTTTATAATACGGTAACAAAACATGAAGCATAACGGACAGAATCGCCATAACACATTGATATAAAACGATAGATAGTCATAAGCCAAATAAATCCCACAACCCGGGATAAACATACATTAAATCCTCACAATACAACGAAGTTTATAGGAAGGTACTAATGCAAATCTCTCAAGGGATACAGCCCAAGAGGGTCTTGTCTTAGGTCTCACTATGCAGGGCAGGAAACTCACTCCTTAAACATTATCATTACCCATAATGACGTTAGGTTCCTAACGAGCTTCTCCTCCTCCTAACACATATGATCTCCCACGAGCTCTTTCTTCATTCCGGTTCTTCAGCTTCAGGTAGTCCTTCCTGAAATGCCCTATGTTTTCACACTCAAAGTAGCTCTTGGAGTACTCTGATTTTGTATGATTCCTACAGTCCTTGGTTTGGTGATCGCGCTTCTTGCATATTCCACATGGTTCACTGCAATGACCTAAGTGGTGGAGATTGCATCTGTTACAGTATGGTAGATTACTAGCATATCCCTTCTTGACATCTGCCCAATAATGAACACCTTAATTACGTCTTGTCTTTTGTTTTGTTGTTGGCCAAAATCCCCTCTTGAGTTGTCCTCCCACTTTCTCTTGCTATCAACAGTGTTTGCTAACTTGGCTTCATGTCGTACAACTTGATCCAGTAAGTTGTGAGCCATGCGGATGGCACTATGAATTGCGGTCGGATTTAGAGAAGTCACACTCCCCTGAATAGTTGGAGGGAGTCCCCACATATAATGTTAAATCTTCTTGTATTCAGGAGTGGCCATAGCTGGAAAAGTAGTGCCAATTCCTGGAAACAGTTAGTGTAAGCTGTGATGTTGGTTCTCTCGACTAACAAGTTCTAGAATTCCACTTCCATCTTCTGCAACTTCATTCTTGGGGCAGTATTCCTCGGTCATCATTCTCTTTGACTTAATCCAAGGTGTTTCATAAGCAACATCAAGTCCAACAGACTGTGCATATACATTCCACCTAGTTAATGCACCATCTAGCAATGTGCAAGTAGCATACTTCATTTAGTAGTTATATGCACGTGCGGATGTGGAACACATATTCCTATTCTTAAACCATCTGGTTAAACTAACCGCTCCTTGGTCCTTGAAGTTACGGGCTTGCAATTCAAGAACTCTTTATAGGAGCAACCACGAGTTGTTTGCTCCGCTCCTCTAGCATTACCACTAGATCCATCGTTTACACCATTACTGCTATTGCGATTCGCTTCATAAGATGTAATAGCATCAGCAACTCGTTTGGTAATGAGTTTCTCAATAGCTGCTGAATTCATGGTTTGTCTCCTTTGCGACATGTTTCTTCAAAATCACAACAAGTAAAGAAGAGTGGACGTAGTGATAACATCAAATGTATATTATATTTATGCATCATTTATCCCACAATTATTCCTCATATTATTATATGTTTATAAGCGAATTGGTACTTAATTGCTTACTTTTGTATTTTTAGTATTTATGGAGAAATATTGGAAAAGACACGAAATTGGCACTATTGGGAGTTAAACAAAGAAAACAAACAAAACTCTTTACGGAAGAAGATACGCGTATCCATGATCCGAGGATATGCCGTATATGTAATTCTGAAGATTCTAAGACCTACTCGTACTCAGAGGAATACGGTATCCATCTCGGAGATACGCCGTATAAAAGCCCTAGCTCATGAAGAACCACAACGTGCTTTAAAGACATACGACACAACTAGCACAACTAACACAACTTAATGAATACAATAGAGTGTATCAAGAACAAGAAACATCTCAGTAGTCTTGAGGTGATGAAGAAGCCGAGCAACTCTTCTCTTGAAAATTGGAAGACTCATATGCAAGAAACGTGATATCGTCTTTTAAGAAGAACCTTGAAAAACACAAGAATATAACTACAAGAATGATCCTTGGATCTGAGATTAGAGAGATATAAGAATAAGAGAAGAAATATGTAATAAATAAGGAAAAATGACTCACTATTTATAGACAAAAACTATAGTGTTCACCTAGATCCGGCGGATCTCTTGGAAAAAGGGATATGGCTAGTGTAAACCTAGGGATATGGCAACTGGGTTAATCTAGTCATGATTTTGGGTTACAATGCTGGGTTTTGGGTTATGGGTCATGGACTATGGGCTATGGGTACCCAACATGATGTCATGCATGTTGCAAAGCATACTTTGGGTTATGGGTTATTGCTAAGATGACACGCCGAGTGTATTGCTAAGACTTGACATGAAGTGGAGATAAAGCATAACAAGGCGTACCGTATCGTGTAATATGGAACCGGAACATGCCAAAAGAAAAAAATGTTAACACAAGAATGGTCATAAATTGTGTGAAAGTCTTTCAAGAAAACTTTTTTTTTCGCCCACCCAAAATTTTAGTTCCCGCTCTTTTGTCCCTCCACCCCTTGCCCAAATTTTTGAATTTTGAACCATAATTGAAACTTTCCTCATTCCTTTTCAATTTTGACAAGCTCTATTCTTTTTCCTTTTCACTTCTTTGAGGCACACACATACAAACATCAACCTCAAATTGTCAAGTACTTACTTCATATCCATGGTTTTAGCTCGAAATCTTCCTGACACGGTATGTAATATTGCTCTAACATTAGTTTAGTAATAAAAATTCGTTATGTGCTATTTGGTATACGATTGACTTTGGCTTACGTAATCGACTTGTCGATGTATGTGGCTCTTCTACCTTGTAGTTGAAAGCCCTAGTTAATGTATGCATTATTTACGCCTAAATTGTTTATTAGCATTTATCGAAATAATTATGCATGTGGCTAATTGTTTTACATATGTTAAAATTGTTTAGTTATATGTTTATATTATTTGAGTGTGTTTAATTTTTATTAAAATGGTTTTTTGTTTATATATTGTTTGACATGTTAGTAAGCAAAAAGGGTTTTTATGAATAGAAAATTAAATGGACTAAATAATGGAAAAATTGATTTGTTTTTCTAAGAATTAAATCTTGAACTTTTAGTCGATTGATGCGACTGTACTAAATGGTTAGAACGGCTCACCCACTAGAACAAACTATAAAGGGGTTTATGAATAAGTGCGCACAGTCACACTGAAAGGATGTCTAAGGTTATGCTTTTGCGCTTACCTGGTCCTCTGCCCTCTGTAAGTTCGATTGGAGCTACCTAGTATAACCATTATTTGTACAAAGCATCTTAGTGCAAAGTTGTAAGTTTCTCAACGCATCGATTAAAACTTTGTAGAATTTAATCTTAGCAATTAAAATATTATGTAAGTTTTTTCGAAAATTTTATGATATAAAGTTGTATGCATGCTTCTTTATACATAAGTTTTGATTACACGTCAAAAATGGTACCCTTTAAATTTAAGTTTATGCCATCTAATGATATGAAACACGTGAAGTTGCAATTTAGTTATGTGAGACCTTGATCTAGATTACAATAACAAGGTGAATTTTTTGTTGTGTGAGACCTCGGCTTAATTATTTGCAGTTTCTAAGTTAGACAACTTAATTAAGTTAGTTAGTGAGATCTATGACTTAAGGCACAAGATGGGATAAAACATGCTTGCGTTTTGCATTAATTGTTGTGGCAAAATTGTAAATCCCATAACTTTTGGAATTGAAAACTTGTTTGTCAATTATTGTTTTTCAACAATTACCTATTCTATACTTTCACCACTAGCAGATCAACTGATGTGGTGAAACTATGATAATGAGGATCCAAAATTCAAGGAAAATACTATGGTTAATATGAATATTGACCAAAGGGTATTTTATTTTCTTGAATGTTTACTTATCAAAAGTACTAACTTTTGAACTTTTATTCTGTAGAAATGGATCAAGTGAATCTCGTGCACTAGCCTCGTCGTTCAAATCTATGTTTGATCGAGAGAATTATTGGTAGCGCAATTTCAATGATTGGTATCGGCAACTCAATTGTCTTGAGGGTTGCCAAAAGACTAGATTATTTGACTACGCCTTGTCCTCCGAACACGCTGGCTGGTGCTACTTCTTTGAAACACGTCTTTGTATGGCAATCTGAGTATGACAAGTATAATGAGGTCGCTTTGCATTATGCTTGGGAGTATGAATTCAAACTTGCAAAACAGTTTGAAAATTACTTCCCTAACCTCATGCTCGAAGAATTGCAAAGGTTGTTTGAAAAGCACGTATTGTAGAGTGTATGATCGATAGATGCTCTACATAGTTGCAAGCAAGGAGAAGGGAAACCTGAGCGCCCACTTGCACGGAAATGATGAGTTACATGGACCAGCTTGGGAGACTCAACTATGTCTACCCCAATGACATACAAATTGGCCTTATCAACGGATCCCTTAATAAGGAGTTTGATGGTTTCGTGCGTAATTACAATATGCATTGCATGGGAAGGCAATCGATGAGGTACATGCAATGCTCATTGATTACGAGAAAGGTTTGCCCAAGAAGGCCCCTACACCTGCGGTTTTAACCATCCAAAAGGGTAGGATTTCTAAGCCTAATAAGCCGCTAGCGAACAAGAAAGGGAAATGTAAGGGTAAAGTTGATAAGGGAAAACAAGTTATGGCTTATCAACAAGAACCCAAGAAGTACCCTCCCAAAAAGCGTGAGAATACAAAGAAGGATCAGCTTGTCATCAACGCACCAAGGTAGGACCTTTGGAAGAGGAATTGTCCACTCTACCTTGATGAGTTACGTAATAAGAGGTATAAAAATCTTGTACGTGGCTAATACTCCGGTACTCTTTTGATGATAGAATTATTTGCTTTTCCTCATAAAATAAATTCACGGGTATATGATCTTTGGATGTGGTATTCACATTTGTAATACACCGCAGGGACTTAGAGGAGCAAGGAAGCTTGCCTATGGACAACAATACCTGCGTGGGTAATGGAGCACATGCGGTCGTTGAAGCTATAGGCACGTTTGATTTAGTTTACCTTCGGGTTTAGTCTTGTCTTTGAGCGATTGTCATTCGCGCCTTCTATTGTTGGGGTGTCGTTTCAGTTTCCTTGTTAAAAGATATTGGTTTTATTCATACATTTCTTGATTATGGAATTTGGTTTCTTTAAATGGTGTTTTTACTTTAATGTTATTCCAAGAAATGGTGTGTTTGAAATTGATTTACATGATAATATGATTGATAAAAGTAATTCGACTTTAGCATCAATAATAAAAGAATCAAAAGTGATTTGGATTCTTCATTTCTTTGGCATTGTAGACTAGCTCACATAGGCAAGAAAGCATGCAAAAGCGCAACATGATGGGCTTTTGCAAGACATCAATGATGAATCATTTGATAAATGCGAATCTTGCATATCGGGAAGATGACCAAGAAACCTTTTACAAATAGTTTAGAAAGGGCTTCGATCTTCTTGGTGTGATACATCTTGGCGTATGTGGACCACTAAGACATGTGTCAAGGAAGGGTGATAGCTACTTCTTAACCTTTCTTGATGATTTCGATCGTTATGGTTGTGTTTATTTACTTAAACATAAACATGAAGTCTTTGAAACATTTAAGGTTTTAAGAGTGAAGTAGAAATGCAACTAGGAAAGAAGATTAAAGCTCTTCGATCCGATAGAGGTGGTGAATATTTAAGCCAAGAGTTTAAAGATTATCTAGTTGAGTGTGGTATCGTTCAAAGAACTCACATTTCCATATACTCCACAACAAAAGGGTGTATCCGAGAGAAGAAATCGTACATTGTTAGACATGGTGCGATCAATGTTTAATCTTACAACTCTTCCCTTATCCTTTTGGGATTATGCTTTAGAAAGCTCATTGTTCGCATATTGAATATGGTTCCAACTAAGAAGGTTGATAAGACTCCTTATGAAGTGTGGTATGGGAAAGCTCTAACTTGTCTTACTTAAAGGTCTAGGGTTGTGAGGCGTTTGTTAAGCGTGACTCTGGCGATAAGCTACAACAAAGATCTCATTAAGTGTATCTTCGTAGGATACCCAAAGGAAACTATGGGTTACTACTTTTACTTTCCACCTAAAAACAAAGTAATTGTTGCTAGGTATGGAGAATTCCTTGAAAGGGATCTCATATCTCATGAATTCGATGGGAGAGTTTATGATGCGGAATATGATCAAGAAGATACAATACCTTCGAAAACACTATCCAACCTCAAGTAGAACACGAAAGTCCGAGTGTTCCACACGAGTTGAAGTGGTTCCCATTCGTAGATCTGCAAGGACTACGCGTGCACTGGCGTCTATGTCTCAACATAGATCTTGAGGAAAATTTGTTAGGGGATCTTGGTGAACACGCTAACTATAAGGTGCCATGATGAGTCCCGAAAAGGAAAAATGGCGAGTTGCAATGAATGGGAAATGCGATCCATGAAGATAACGAAGTTTGGATAGAGGTTGACTTACCTCCAAATGCTAAGGTAGTTGGAAGTAAGTGGCTCTATAAGATAAATACTGACATGGATGGCAATGCACACACCTATAAAGCTCGTCTTGTAGCTCAAGGGTATACTCAAACTTTTGGGATAGACCGCGAGGAGACATTTTCTCCTGTAGCAGACATTAGAGCTATTAGGATTCTTATAGCCATAGCTGCGTACTATGACTATGAGATATGGCAAATGGATGTCAAAACTGCCTTCTTAAACGGTCGCCTAGATGAGGATATCTATATGGCGCAGCCTGAAGGGTTTGTGAATCCAAAGTTTCCAAAGCGTGTATGCAAACTTCAAAGATCCATTTATAGGTTAAAGCAAGCATCAAGGCAATGGAATAAGAAGTTTGATGAAGAAATCAAGAAATTTGGTTTCACTCAAAATCTTGATGAGCCATGTGTGTATCACAAAGCTAGTGGGAGTAATGTTATTTTCCTTATCTTATATGTCGATGACATATTGATCATGGGAAAAGACATTCCAAGTTTGCAAGATGTAAAGTCTTATCTTGGAAAGTGCTTTTCTATGAAGGATTTAGGGTAGCGACATTTATTCGGGAATCAAGATCTATCGAGATAGATCAAGGCGGTTAATTGGACTAAGCCAAAGTGCTTACATTGATAAAATATTGAAGAGATTCAATATGCAAGATTCCAAGAAGGGATATTTGCCGATGCAAGTTGAACATGACTTAAGTAATAAACTATGCGCGTCAACACGAAGAGGTGACACATGAGAAAAGTTCCTTATGCTTCAATTGTAGGATCTATCATGTATCTTGTGAGATGTACAAGGCGATGTGGCGTTTGCACGAGAATATCACCGATCGGTATCAACAGAACCAGTGTGAAACATCGGCAGTTATTAAGAACATTCTTAAGTATCTAAGGGCTACTAAAGAAATGTTTATAGTGTATGGAGGAAATCCAGATGCGAACTTGATGTTACTGAGTTTTTGCGATCGTCATTCCAAAGCGATAAAGATGATACGAAGTCTCGACGGGTTATGTCTTTGTCATTAATGGAGGAGCGATTGATTGGAAGAGCAAGAAGCGGACAACGGTTGCGATGTCTATGTGAAGTCGAGTACATAGGCGCTTGAAGTCGCGATGGAAGTGTTTGGATTAGGAAATTCGATTCGGGACTCGGAGTAATGCCCTCAATCGAATTACCTTTAAATGTATTGTGACAACTCGTTGCAATAACATTTGCCAATGAGCTGAAGTCATGAAGGCGCCAAACATTTTCCTCGTCGATATCACTATGTTCGAGAACAAGTCGAAATAGGTGAAATCAATCTACTCAAAGTTCATACAGATGATAATCTAGTGATCCCTTTACGAAACCTTTGCCAAAGGAAAACTTAGTGACCATCTTGATGGGATATGACTTCGTTTAGCTAGTAGTTTCATGTAGATCCGTGATTAGTATTTGGATAAAGGATGTTATGAACAAATGTTACTTTAATGAAATAAAATAGTTGTTTATGTTTATTTTCATTTTCTTAATATTATATCCTATATTTGCATGTTTAATCCGTGAATAACTTATGTTATTCTAAATAGTCCGTTGTTGATCAATGATGTGGGAATGTCATTGAATTAAGACAAATCGAGTTTTGGTAGAATATACTTTTAAAGTATATTGATGCGTAGGACATACCAGATTCACATGATATTCAATGAATTGAATATAGGACTCATCCCAACTTTACATGATGATACTTTATGGATCTTTGTCATTAAGTATATCATGAAGTGTTTATCCTCGGACTTGAGATACGGATAAGCGATATGAATGTAGTGCACTTGTGTAAGATAGTCTAACGCTATCCGTGGCGGTAGTTATAAGGGCTATTTTCGGAAGTGTTACAAAGTTCATGAGTTATGTTTGTAGTCAAGAGAATTTGTTCATTTGAATTTGTTTCAAAGCATAATACTATATTTGGGCTCTCGTAGGGTTGACAAGATGTTTGTATGGCCATACCCAAGATCCATCTGGGATACGTTCGAGATGATTTGGTAATCTTGTTCAATCGAATATAACGAGAAGCAGAATATTAAATTATGAAATGACTTGATCCATATTCATAGTTAATGTAGTATTAGTAACAAAAGGATAAGTAAAATGATGAACCATTAAATGGTTTTTCAGAAACCATACTCGATTCGATCCGGGGCATTGGCGTGTTAGGCTAGACTAAACCGGTGTCAATACTATATTTAGTAATATCCAGTGGGAGCTGAAAGGTTTTATGGATATTTAAATATACGTATGTCCGGATTCGAACTCGAGACTTCGGGATTGCACACATTACGTATGAGAGTTGATGTTAAATAATTAATATATATAAAAAGTTATTATTATTAATTATTTGTCATGAAATAAAACATAACGATAGTTAATATTTAACGAGGTTTGATTATAAATGTGAACTATAAGGACTAGAATTGAAATTAGAAGTCGGGAAAGATCTAGAACCCCTCCATGGGTCTAGGCCGATCGGTTTGGGTCTCCCAAAACTTGGTCACCAAGTTAAGTTACCTATAAATACAAACCCATGTATTCATTCACAACATAACCTTGGATCACCAATAAACCTAATTTCTTTTCTCCTCTCCTCCCTCTTGTGTTTGGCCGAATCGTACAACCCCCCTCCTCAAGGGATCGATTTTTTTCAAGCTCAAGATACTAGTGTTTGGTTTTATTTGTGATTCAAGAACCTAGCTTTTCATATCAAATTGCTAATAGTACGTGTGTACAAGAACGAAGGACAAGTGCACTTGTGTTTGTGATTTCCTTGGTGGTCGACTTCTTGTGAGTCGAATTTGGTGAAACCCTAAGTTAGGGTTTTGGGTTTTTGTTACTTGTTCACAATACCGTTTGGTTCTTGTTTTGCTAAAAGGTACGCGTTTCTTATTCGGTTAATTAATATACATATATTATTCTTATTCTTCCGCTGCATGCTTTGATGATGTTTACTTGCTTTTGTAAATTGTTATGATTAGTAAAACCCAACAGATTAGCCTTTCGTGGTCTGATTTTTAACAGCTCCGAACCACCAGTATGGTGATTTCACTCTCTACAGCTCAGTCATTCTTTAATTCTGTTTAGAGTTTCGCTAGAGTTGGTGGTATCGGAAAGGTATTACTAATTTTTTTTAATTCGATTATTATCTTCTTATAGTTTCATATTTGTTGTTTGATGATTCTTAAGTTTGTTTTGTTAGGTCTAATAATTAAAGTCGATGTAAACAATTGCCATCTAAAGGTTTTATTGTTAATGGTGTTAAGGTTATTATTGTGAACACAAAATTCTCTTGCTCTAAAAGTGTATTTCATTATCATATAGTTATTAATAATGATAAACTAAAAATAATAAAAATTGAATTGACATCCTTTGTTCTTGTCTAATTTTCAGGTCCACTTATGAAAGAATGTTGTGATTGAAGAAGACCACACTATACTCTCTCTAGTCGACATATTGGTCAAGTTTGAGAAGCTCGGACCTCAAAGGACAAAAGTAATGGAAGGCTTTATTGTGTCAAACTCTAACCGTTGGAGTAGAGCCAATGGAAGCAAAGCAGAAAATGAAGACTTTATATGCGAACAAGCTGTGGATTCGTGTGGTGGAAAGCAAAATGAAGTTCAAGATGTATACATGGGGGTAGGTTTTGGATTGATATCTGATTTCCATAGTCTTCTTGACTTATTGTGAGCTTTAGATGGAAAACCAAAGATTTCTTGTATGCTTGTATTTTATGAATTTTGGTACACTTGAATTTTGTATATTCGTATGATTGCATTATTTACTTGAGTTTGATTTATGTATTTAGAAATATTTTGTTTTAATTCTTGTTGTATATAATATTGAAAAAAGCTAAATAATGCTAATATTCAAAAAGAGTAAAATTACTTTGCAACAATATAATTCCATTGCAAAATCTTATGGCTGCAAACCCGTAGCAAAATTTTACCGTTAACGTTTTCGTTGCAAATTTGTTGAAAAAAGTCTTCGTTGCAAATCAGTTTCTAATTTGTAACCACTTTTGTTCCATTGCAAAACCGTCACAAATAATTTTCAGCCATTGCAAATAAAATTTGCATGGAGCATTTATACAACGGTCGTGATCCGTTGGAAATCCGTTGCAAATAACCAATTCCAACAGATTTGCAACCGATTTCGACTGTTACATTTGGCGGTTGTGTTGTAGCGTTATGGACTTTGGGTCATGGGTCATGGACTTTGGGTTATGGATTATGTATTATAGACATTACCCAACTTGATGTCATCTGCGATGCAATGAACATGGGCCATGGGTTTTGGGCCATGGGTCATGGATTACCTAACACATTTACTTACACTTCTATTATTACAAACAAATACATAGCTAAACAATGTAAGTACGTAGTAAAAATAAATGCAACGAACAAACACACTATTGTACTATAGTGGAGCGTTTAGTTAGACGTTCAAGCAAGGATCCATAGATCTATCCAGTTTTCTAACTTCTAACGTAATAGACAACTAATTAAGCAAGAGACGACAATCAATAATCAACAACTATGTTTCATTCAATCCTAAGCAAACACTAATGAGTTTAGCTAAGCGTGTTAAAGATAAGAGAAGATAAATATATAATCAAACAACACATAAAGAGAAGAGAAGATAAACATATAATCAAGCACTCGGGGCTCGCCTGGACCCTACTACTGTGGGCGCCCGGAACCCGTCATTCGGGCTTCTCCCGAATGATAATCATAATAACGTCATACAAGTGTGCACCATGACTTGTTGAACATTTATCACGATTACACATTGGTCAACTAAGTCAATCCATTACACTTTAATCAGTGCAAGATCACCAACATCTTTATGGTTCAGGTTCTTATTGAAGCTTTTCTGATGTAGGAAAAGTTCGAACCATGCATAAGCATGATAAAGACGGCTAGAAGAAATCGAGAAAATCTCGATCAACTTCGCATAATATACAGCCATCAAGGATGATTTCGGCATCTTCTTAACCACGCTCATTAACACATAAATATATTCTAGCGTACGAAAGGCTTCCTTCGGATACAATCACACATAAAGAATTATAAAATTATGATTAAGGAAAATTATAACATATAAAAGTAGTGTAAACATATAGTGAGAAACCTGCCAAAGTTCAAGCTCGGTTGCAACTTTTAACTGCTCAAATCTTGTATCAAGATAAAAATGAAGGCTTTCAGGAGCTGTTGGATGAGGTCTGTCCCTCTGGTCTCTCAGTCTCTGTACCTGTTGAGGTTGGAAAGATAATTAAGGATTATCTCACAAAGCTTGCAAAAACAAGTAGGGTTGGATCAGTTAGAAAATTAAACCCCTTAACGGTATCATACATATATGAACAAATAGATATCAAGGAAAACTACCAGCATACTTAAACATATATAACAAACTCTAAATATATGTGTAATATATAATAGTCTATCAAAATATAAATATCAGGGAAATTGGGGCAAACGAAAGGGAGAAAAAGAAAACCCTAAACATGCTTGAAATTAACAATTCATCCACCAAGGAGGTGATGGATTTTATTTATTTATTTTTATTAATTTATTTATTTCTGCATGTAGTATTTAATTAATAAATAATTTTTTTGAAACTGCAGTCTATAATGATCTGTCTGGACACCAGTAACTGGATGGAAAACACCAAATCACCTATGTTTAAGGAACAAGTAGAGGCTATTGAACTCTATTGTGACAACAAATTCAAGGTTCTTCTCATTCAAGATTTAATTTTTTTCCTTGACGTCTATAACAATTCAAGGTTCCCTTTTTTGACAGTCTAACTCGGAGACTGTCGTGGGTGTATATGGAATGGCTGATCTTAATCTTCGTAGTCTGATTAGCACTACCAGAAATATTACAGCGATCAAGAGGGCCATTAATGGTTAGCAGCTTCTTCTTCATTTTTAATACCTTGGCCCTGTAGTATTTATTTATTATAATCTTGATCATGTTTATTGCAGATGCAACAATTGGCGGAAATTTGCGGTTATCAACGGCGGCCATAAAGGCTGTTTATCATTGGTTCAGTCGCTATGACACAGATATGCAAAAAAGGATTGTCTTTTTTGCTGGAGGGTATGTATATATGCTCTGCTATATTAATGCAACTTTTCAATCATGATTTTATATCTCCGTGTGTGTGTGTGTGTGGCTTTCAGTCCTGTATATTCTCTGCTGAAGGACGGAAAGGCGTTAGGATTACGAATGAAGAGGATCAATGTACCTTGTGATGTCATCAGCTTTGGTGACCCGTACATCGATAAGAAGAATCTTTTCAACACCTTTATTCATATTGCAGATAACTATAAGGGCAACTGCAACGTTTGCCATGTTCCACCTGAATGTTCTGTTTCTCAGGCCCTATCCAGGTTTAATTATAATCTCTTTGCTTAATTGGACTCTACAGCTTTTTTCTTTACATATATCTTGTAGTAATCTTTTTCTATCAGATCTAAAATCATCAACCCACATGCTGGAGGAGGAAGCAGTTCACCGCCACCTTCTACGAACAAGGAAGTTTCAATTCAGATCTGTGTGAAAGCTCCTCCTAGTCGTGCCAAAGATGCTAACACAGACTGTAATTATTATTATTATTTCTTAAGGATTTTTGTTTTTATCAATCTTTTAACATTTTTTTCCTTGCATTTTTAGGTCCCTTTTGCCAAAGGGTACTTTTAACTCTTGAGGAAAAGAACCTTCGCTACGTAACTCATCCTATAGATTTGGACAACAAGCCTGAATGGTGATAATTTTTATATAACTTTCTGAGTTTTTTGTATAAAGGATTGATTTTTATACGAGTTTGAAGGTTGAGTGGTTGTTTGTCTTTTTATAGGTTTGCTCAAGCGAACCCAGATGGGGATGGGTTACTGCCTTTGATTAGCATTGATGGTGGACAATGGGTTTCCAATTCTGATGTTATTGTGGAGATGATTGAATTGAAGCATCCGGGAACCCCTCTAGTAACTCCACTTCATTGTGCCTATTTGTATGTTATCTTCACCCCTTGTGTGCCTTTATATGTACCATATAGACATACAACAACTGCGTTACCAATCGCTTTTTTAAAAGCTACTGTTAGTTTTTCCATATATAGCCATATACAAAGCCCCCTTTATAATGTAGTGATAGAGTTTGCAATTGCGGGTGTTTGAGATTCTTCGTTGAACTGTAGCGATACGCCGTTTTAAATAACCAATTTCTTATTTAATTAATTGCAGAATCACAGTTTAGATTAGCAATCCCTAACACCCTCAACTTTGCTATAAAAATGTAGCAAGTTGTTTTATTAAGCGCATTATTTGAAGTCATATTTTTGGCATCACAATTCTGAAAGTGAATACTAATTATTGTTTACATGTCAAGGATGATTATCTTTTACGTTGAACTTAGGTGTATTCAAATTAAATGCGGTTTTAGGGGGTCAAATAAATTATGCTTAAGGAATACTGCCACAAAACTTATGTAGCTGTCTTGTGTTTATTCAAATACCATTTCTTGTTGCTGTTGATTGTCGTTTTTGATTATTCCATATCACATGACCTCTTCATTTTCTGTTGTGACATGAAATTGTAGGGGGTTAAGGATTCCCCAAAAGCTTTTGGGATTTTTAAAGGAAGATAATGATCGTACTCGTCATGCTTTACTTGCTGAGTTGAAGACATTGGAAGAACACCTCTTAGAAAATGTATGTTATTTTTCTGAGATACCCTTTTACATATATGTATATATATATGTATGTGTGTGTGTAAATGATGACTAATTTGTATGTTATAATATTTAAGGGGCCTTATCTTAATGGAGGAGATGTCACAACCCTTGATTTGAGCTTGGCACCAAAGTTGTACCACCTTGTGAAGGCTTGTAAACATTTTAAAAAGTGGAATATTCTCGATGAATTAACTGAAGTGTCCAAGTACACCAAGGTACGCCACTTTCTTTTTTCAATTCTTAATCTTTTCTTGATAATTGTTAGTCTCCCACGTGTACAACTATTCCACCGTTGATCAAAAACACTTGAACACCTTTTGCGTACCTAATTGGTGCAATCATATGCTGTTGTAAACTTGTAATTGGCTAATTGGTGAAACCTTCATTCATATATTCACTAATCTAAAGTAATGGTGTTTTTACACATTAATATGACAGTCTTTGGCATACCCTTATTCCTGCTAATTGGTGAATACATTAATACGACTATTAATTGCTGGAATGTCTTACTTGTAATTGGCTAATTGGTGAATATTGTTGATTTTAAAGTTAGGAAAACACATGTCCTGTTTATCAGGGTCATTATATTATTGGGCGAAAATAGTCATTGTTTGCAACATGGGATTGAATTGGCCCATTTCATGTTTATCTTTACTCTAAAGCTTGTAGTGATAGAATTGGTGAATACTAGGAAATTTTGTTAAAAAAGAAGCGACACTATATCTTACTATGAAATCAATGGATTGGCCACGAGGCAAAGGAGTGTAACCGTCCACTACTAATATAAAGAAATTGGCTCATGAGACAAAAACATATGAAATAGGTATTCGAGGGTCTCAGATTTCTGCTTGTCATTAAAGATCAGCATGGTGTAAAATAATACGGAGTATGTCCTTTGTCATATAAATTTGTGTGTTCAAGACTTGAGCTTTCTTTGATGTTTTTTTTTTTTTTTGCAGTCGCTCTTCAAACGCCAGTCGTTTAAGAAAACCAAACCTCTCCGAGAGGATGTCAATGCTGGATGGGAGGACCGTAAGTTAAAAGTTAATGCATGAACGAAGTCATGTCAAATTATAGCTTTAGTAACTTATCATGTGCACTTGTTGTCAGGGCCGGCCCTAAAGTGTATTGTGACTAGGCCATTGCCTAAGGCCCCCAACTTCTATGGGCCCCCAATTTTCCAATCCAACTATAACAACACAGACTGCTGACAATTTATATCCATGGCACAGCGTCTCGAGAAGACTATAACATAATAACCGTACTATACAAGAATGGAGAGAACATTAAAATAAAGAAGTATGGAGGGGACACTAAACAATAAAGTATGGGTAGGACTGCAGATTCCTTTTGATAGCCACGCCTATTAGCAGCAATATAAAACAAGAGAGGAATGAGGAGAAGCACCGAAAGGCCCTGCACATATAAGACATAGACAATAAAGAGCCAAAGTAGAGATTAGAGATAGATAAGTTCCAGCAATGTTTATAAATTTAATTGTAAGTTTATTTATTTATCTCCATCAATCTAATTTGTTGTTCATCTCATCTCCATCCATATATAATTGTAAGTTTGATTATTTCTGTTATCTAATTCATTTTATTTTTTAACAAAACAACCAGTGGCACCACCACCATGGCGGCAGTGCGGAACCACCAGTCACCACCACTACCGTGACCCTCTTTTTCACAATTTGGTAATTCGAACAGCCCTCTTTTTTCACGAATTTGTGTAATGTCGAAAAGATTCCGTCACCACCACTACAATGATCCAGCGTGTATTGCGTGCGTGAGGTGAGGTCAAAGTCAACAGGTATGTAAACTTTTTTTAATGCTAATTGATTAGGCCCCAAATTGACCCCGCCTTGGCCCCAAAATGCTTGAGCCGACCCGCTTGTTGTCAAGGATCATTATCAACTGTACTAGAATTAACTAGAACTAAGACCCAGGTTTTAATAATAAATTAAATCTAGAGTTAATTACATGAATGGTCCTGTGGTTTGTCAAAAATTACGGATTTGGTCCCAACACTTATTTGACGGTCAACTAACTGAAAATGTGGTCAAGGGACCAAATCCGTAACGAATCAAAACCATAGGGATCAAATCCGCAAAAAAAAAAGTTTAGGGACCAAATCCGTAATTTTCGACAAACCACAGGGACCATTTATGTAATTAACTCTTAAATCTATTTAATTATTATTGTCTGACATGCATCTTGATGTTCTATTACATCGACACTAGAAGGCCTTACATGTTCTAAAAACTATTTCAGACATGAGACCTGACTTGTTCCATGTAACATAATATATGCCCTTGAACCAGTATCAGCCTTTGTAGTAGTAATCCTCCTACATATAAAACACCGAGGTAACCTTGCTATATAGTACGTGTCTGGGTCTTCTATATAAAATAAATAATAATAAAAAATAAAATCCAAGGTAGCCTTGCTATATGATATGTGGCTGATTTTTATTTATTTATTTAAATAATGATTTATAAGCTGATTCTTGTCAAATATATAGATTGTGGAGTTAATTACATAAATGGTCCCTCTGGTTTGTCAGGTGTTACGGATTTAGTCTCTAAACTTTTATTGTTGTGGATCCTCTTTTTATTCTGTTAATTTGACTGTTAATTAGTCATGTGCTATAAGCACATGTAAGGTTACTTTTGTCAGTACATTATTCAACTAGTAAAACCAAAGGGGCCTGCACTGCATATAACTCTACACGCTCACTCTAACTCTTTCACCTTCACCGCCTCACACTATCTTCACACAAACTTTTCCTAACCACACAAACTTCTCTTAAACCCACATTGGTACCAAGTACCAACCACCATCAAATTCAGCTACCATCGCCTTTATTGCGGCCAACAACGGCTTCACAGCAACTGCCAACCATTACCACCATGCCACCGCCTCATGTCATGATCTTAGTGTCGCCGCCATCCGTCACCACTTTCACAAGCGTCATCGAACCACCACTCACTTAACATTTAATCTCATCCATCACTCCTTCAACATCCCACATTCTTTACCAATATCAAATCACACACATGGTTTTCGGCTGGCTGCGGTTCAACAATCACGGTTTCCAGGTCTTTCTGTGTAATTGCGTGTGTGTGGATTCCAAATCTATTCGTGTGCATGTTTCTAGATTATTACGGAGTATATTACTATGGTCTTTTTGTTTTCAGATTTTACAGTTTTTGTTTATAGATTTGATATTAGCACATTACATCTTTCTTTCAATTTTATGCTCTTTTATTTAAGAAGATGAACTAAAAGGTGATTTGAAAGTTTATTTTGGATTACGATGAAAAGGGGATTAATGGGTGTTTGTATGTGTTTAAGTGTAAGCTGTGAACCATAGTATGAGTGGCAGTAAAATTAACGAGCAATCGCTAGATAATTATCATGGTGACCACATTGTGGACTAAGGGAAATAAAGTGACATTTTTTTTGTGCATTTACTCTTTTTAATTAAATAGTTTAACAGTTTAAATAAAAAAATAATTTTAGTTTACCATGAAATATTTAATAATGAAGGTAATTATTAATTTAAATAAAAGTGAGGGCAGTTTGGACATTTCACTTGTTTAGACATCGTTTAACTGTCAAACTAACGGATTTATTGGTCAAGGGACCAAACACGTAATGTGTCAAAATTATAAGGAGAGGATCCATAAAACAAAAAGTCGTGAACTAAATCCGTGATACCGACAAACAATAAGGACCGTTTATATAATTAACTCTAGATTGTGGATCTAACACTTTATATATACTAGGTACTAGACTATGCCGCGGGTTTCATGACTGACAATAAAACATTGTACTAAAACTAAGATAAAGCGGATTATGATAGATAAAGAAAAGGAGTTTAGAGTGTTCTAACTGTTAAATATCTCTTTAATGAAAAAAAAAAGAAAAAAAAAAGGGTGCCAATATAAACTTGACCATGTTAAAATAAGAAGCAAGCATGCATAATTCTTAACTATATGACAGTCATTAGAAATTACAGATTACAAAAGCATTATATGAAACCCTCATCACAAAATCATCTAATAATGACAATAATCACACACATATAAACTAAGACATATAGATGATTAATATAGAAAACTTGTATCGACAATTCTCCAACTAAATCAGTTCTTTAAACCTCTGTTACCTTATCGGTTGGTTAAAATTCCAACCATGAAAAATAACTTCCCAAGAATCCAAGCTACCATGGTTATACCTGCAACATAAGTAGGTCAGTATGAGATATGGCAATTTCAACCCCCAATTATATTGAAACAGAGAATAATCAGGTTCTAATTTCAATTTACATGAATATGAATCATACCAGGTTCTACGCTATTGATAATGGCTCAAATGTACAAAATCAGCTATGAAGGAAACAAACGAATAAAAAATCGTCCTGTGTGCATTTAATGCTTAGTGACCCAAATCCATTTATATAATGTTTTAGCTACTTATAAAATACAGTATCGGACAAACCCGAAACAGTTAATTTTTAACATCATATAGAAAGTACTCGTTTCTTGAACCCATTTGACCCAATGGCTAACCTGTCCGCTTTGCCACCGTGTATAAAGTAAAGATACAAATCATAATTTTACCCACCTCCCTAGGTGGTAGTTAGCGAACCAGTGATATTTACCACAACAAAAACTTTTGAGTGATGCACTATAGTAACAACTTTTTTACTTTTTACACTACAATATTATGCACATGTCTCCCTAGCTTCCATGCAGGCTACCCATTCCCCCTCCCTCAATTCGAGAAAGCCATAGTCACCTGTTCCTGGATTGCCAAGGAAGGCTATATGAGGCGGTCTTCGAGTTCTCACTTTCAAGCCAAGGGCCCTTCGCCTTTCATCTAGAAGCATCCCTTTAGCCCATTTCTGAAACTGTAACTTCGGCTCATTGAGGCCCACTATATTTGATAATTCCTTTTCAACCTCATCCATCATAGCTTGTGTTCCACTGCATGATACAATTATCTACAAAACCCGCTGCCAGGAACATATTCTTTATCACACATGGAAAACTAACATAGTCCTATAATGGGTCGATTTGAAGTTACTTGTCTCAAATGCAAGAGCTGCAAGATTAGAATAATATAATGGACAAATAAGCAATCTCAAACACATTTACATAATATGCATAAAGTAACATACAAAAATGAAGAAATTCAACAAGCAGGCGCTTATATAAGCAATCCCAAACGCCCTGTTACGGTAAAATAATAGTTCATTAACATAAAAAGCAGTAAACTGTGTTCTTTTGAGTCAGAAAGTTATGATCACATTAATATGGAGCCGAAACATAGTAGCAGTAGTAATTCTATACCAAGAAATATGCGAAGAGCTAAATCACTTGCAAATAACTCACCAAGGTCAAGTCTAGATGTTCTGCATAAAAAATAGATAATTAAATCTTAATCAACTTTATACTATATGACCTCGTGAGAATATAAACTTTCACAATTTTGTTGATGTGATGATCAAAGAAAAGAGAAATGAACACATAGATTTGCTTTGACTTGGTAGAAGCACCGTGATGGGCTTCTTAATCATGGTTACAATCCTCATTAACCTAAAATGGGCTTAGTAATCATAGCTCACTTGCATCAAAATAAAGTACACATTATTTGAAAGTTTCAACCATAAGAAAAATAAATTATTTGTAACATAAATCAGTCCAATGCAACGAAAACAATATAACGTAAGCAAGAATATTCACTGACACCTCAAAGACCAACTGTCATAACTAACAAAATTATCTAATCACTTTGTCCCAAATTGAATGTCCACTTTCAAACCGCACAAAGAAAAGTACAATTATTACACTCTACATCAACAAAATGTCATCTTCATCTTTTAAAACATTTGAATTGGTTGAAAATTTTGAAAGTTGACACTAATTTTGGTACACATCGAAACACAAAGTCCTTACATACATTTCATCAAACACCTTAAATACATCCTAACCCAAAAACCTCAAATCACAACATATAAACTAAAATCCAAACCAATCAAACACATACCAACTTCATTTCACACAGAACCCACAAAAACCCATATCAGCAATTCCCCCAAAACCACATAAAAATCACACAAACTCATTAAAAAACCTACTCTTTAAACATTTTTTGCTTACAACAGAATTCCGATCATTAATAAGTGATGGTTTGTCTCTAAGAAGCTTCATTACGTGTGAAAGATAACCGGAGTTGCATACACCATGGACAGTGATGGGCTTGTTACTTTGATTATTTTATCATCATATAACATTGGATAGAATATTAAGACGAAACTGATATTCATATCAATACTGATGATATAAAAAGTTTTAATGGAAATAGTATAAAACCTTATCAAAAAGACGGGAAGAAGGTAAATGGGTATCACAAATTGACGCGTGTATATATGACGTCAATATATGACGTCAGAAAGGGGTTGTTGAATTCAAAAAACTTTTCTTTTATTATATATAAAGATAATTAGAACTCTGCATACGCAGAAGCCAACAATGCACAAACTAAACAGGTAAGAGTGATATTTAGTATGTAGAGTTGAGATCAATATAGAACTCATATTTGGTATAACAAATGAGCCAATTATACCTTCATTTTTATCTAAATTAATAAAAATAATTTTCCACCTTTTTTAAAACAACATATCTTACAAACAAGAATTTTCAAACTATAAAAATCTGTATCGTGACGAGAATTAAATTATCTTTCATAGATATCGACTTTTATATATTTTCGACAAACATTTTTTTCGAAAATTCGTCAGAAAAAATCATATATGATTTTACGAATCATATATGATTTTCAAAATCATGTATGATTCGATTTTATGAATCATATATGATTTTTACGAATCATATATGATTCTCAAAACTCATATATGATTCGTAAAAATCGAATCATATATGATTTTCACAAATCATATACGATTTTGTTGACCGAAATTTTGAAAAAAAAAGTGGTTAAAATATATAGTAGTGATATCTATAGAAAGATAATTTAATTCTCGTCGCGATAATAATTTTATCGCGTAACGATTAACGGTTTGCGAGATATTTAATTTTTAAAAGGGTGAAAGTTTATCATAATAAAAATGAATGCATTATTATTGATTCATTGGATATATGTAAATTTGAGATCTATATTGAACTTTTGCCTTAGTATGTATTAGTGATTAATTGAAAAATAGTTAAGATGTAATCTAAAATTTTACTCATTAGAGTTGAGTTATTTCATATACCCATTATCCCTCACATACTAAGGGCGTTCATTTAATTTGATTAAAAAGACAATATTTTAAGATTAAGAAAATATGGAAGTACCAAAAGTGTAAATTCAATTAAAACTTACCACAACCACTCCTCATTATATATTGATGTGACAAATCTTGCCCAAATTGCAATTAATGGGGTTTTTTTTGCATTTTGGAAGTTTTCAAATGTTTTTATATGTTTCGTCATTTTCATTATGTTTGATACGCCGCCATTTTTCCTACGTTTCGTCCGCTTTCATACGTTTTCATCCGTTTCATACGTTTAAATGCGTTTTTATACGTTTTATACGTTGTCATCCGCTTTCATACATTTACGTTGGTTATCACATGTTTTTGTGCGCTTTCGTGCGTTTTTAAGCGTTTTCGTCTGCTTTCCATACATTTTCATCCGTTTCCATATATTTTGTAGGATCATTATTTTTATTGTGTTGATGATTCGGGTGGTCTTGGATGATCAAAATACATGTTTGCCATAGTTAGAGAGAAAGATAGAGAGGTGTTCTTGCTAGAGACTTGGTTCTCAAATGTAAAGGTTAGATTGAATGAGCACCACCCTTCCATGTATGGAAGGGGTATTTATAATTACTGAGACAACTCGACCTCCTATCGGCCCGTGGATCGGTGCTCTGATGGGTAAAGACCCGTCCTTCCTCCACGGTGTTACACTACGCTAAACTACGCTACTAAATAACTAATAAACTACTAAACAACTAAAATAACGACGCGTCACGAGCTAACTTATGCTAGATCATAATTGGGGTGTGACACTTTAACATGGAATTTTCTAATTCCTAACAATCTCCCAAGGAGGTCACCCCATGTTTTACATTTTGAATCCTAGCATTCTATTCTTGACTTCGTTCTTGAGCTCAGACTTGAATTCTTCACTTTCTCAATCTTTGTGCTTTAGTAGCGATTCTTCAAAGTCCATGACCGATTTGTACTTTAAGTGGAGGCCTTTAAGCGATCCACATCTTTGATGATCTTGAGCTTTCTTTGAGATCATCGACCCATGATATCTCTGGATCACCCTTTATTGTGTTGCCAACATGTGAAGTTGTGACTTTCGGACCGACATGCTCACACTTTTGAATCAAGACATCTTTCCATCGAGTGGCGGAAGCCTTCGGTTCATGATATTTGCGGCAGTAGCGAAACATAGTATAAAAATATCGAACCGGGTTATGTAGATATGCACCAGTCATGATTTCTTGATTAAGTGTGGATCTTTGTGAGCATGCGGCTTTGGATTGACGCCTCAATTCGATCACCGCAACAGTCAAATGTACCGCAAACAACGATTAGCAATAAAACACGAAAGTGTCTTTGACCACTTCGTTGAATTGAGTACACGCCCACGGTTCCCAGTTGATCAAGACAAGCATCGCCTATGATCAAGTAGGATTCAAGAATCTCCTTGACGGGGTTTCGCAATGTTCTAATTGTTCTCAAACCGAACGTCTCAAAGAAGACAACATGGAGTGAGTGAACCGGTAATTGAGATTCACGATTGATGAAAATGATTTGAAAACAATCGTGTATTGCTTGAAGAGAGTTTTGCAATCTGACGAAGGTTTTATGAGAAAGATCAATTTTCAACCAAAATACTTTTTGTATTAGAGAATGAGTACACATTCGACGTGCTAGCGAAAAGAAGAGATTCGCACATCGAACGGTTTTCTAAAAGTATTTTCAATCGAGATACTTTTGAATTTGAAATGAATACACATTCGACGTGCTAGAGAAAGAAGGTTTGCACATCGAATGGTTTTCCAAAAGTATTCGTCAATTCCATTCTGGACCAAGGTTGATTCACGAGTGAATCGCCCCATCGTTCATCCGCTTGTCACAAGCTTGATCTTACGAGAAGATCTCACATGTCACCCACCAAGAGCTTGTTTGATGTTGGCTCTAGAAGGATTTCCATCTTCATCGTGAATATTTTCATATCACCTTCGGATGTTACGGCAATTCCATAAGGATAATGCGTGGGACTCTTAATATATTCTTACTTTCCACATTGTGTGAAACAAAGAAGTCTTCAAGAATTTAGTGTCCTAATGAGATATTGTGGATGATCTCTTGGCTCTAGACTCAATAGTGCACATTTGGTTCCCGTGTCGGAGACTGGGAGAGGTCTCCTTCTTCAATATCAACAATCTCTAAGAGAAAGTCGATAGATAATGTCGGTTCCCGTGAGAATGAAACAAGTCCTTTTAAGAGGAACTTGAGTGGTTTGGGAAGTTTAGTGCGGTGCATCCTTTGGGTCCATGATGTCTTGTCTTCAATACCGGTGTTACCTTAGTAAACACCAGTAGCATATGTAATGAACCCGATTCGCCGTAAGGTTGAATTGATGGAGGGCTATTTCTTTTCACCCTTTTCACATTCGGTTCTTTTCATTCTTCAACCCCTTCGATGCTTACGAGACTTCATTACTAGAACCTTGTTGGGTTTATTCCATTACTAGCTCTGTCTCGACCGCACTCTTCCCATATCTCACTTTTCTCCTTTTTCATCATACCTAAGGACTCTACACTATCTAGTGGATTATCCTCGGTAGATCCCTCCGGTTCGGCGGATCGTGGGAACAAATACCTAACCTAACCATCCTTATAACACCATGCATAAAGTAAATTGGTCGGTCTTTTGGTATTATTCTTTCCTTCATGAAACCAATCGAAAAATCATTTGGAAAAAACAATCAAGGTACTTGTGATACGAGATCAAAGCATTTTGTACCTTAATAGTTTTGATCATTTTAGAAATGCTCCCCCTCAACATGTGCATATGATTTAAAATTGTTTGGCACATGGAGGCAAGAGTTCTTTGAAATAATTTCTTGATCACAATTTCATTAGAAAAAGCCATTTGAATTTCTTTGCTAAAATTCTCCCCCTCAATATGTGCATAGGATATTTGAAATCATTTTATCTCATAGAGGCAAGAGTTCTTTTGAAGCACATCCACGAACACAAAAGCCATTAAGAAAACCATTTGAAAACTCAATCAAGGTACTTTATGTTAAAACATAAAAGCTTTTGTACCTCGATAGTTTATTTTTCTTTAAAATGCTCCCCTCAATATGTGCTTCAAGATTCGAAAGCGTTTAGCACATATGAGAGCAAGCGACTGCACAATTGAATCAAAACGATCACCTTTATCAAGTTTCATTATTAAATCACAAATTCTCCCCGATCAAAAATATCAAACCCTTTGAGATTTTGGATCCCAAGTGATTTAATAAGGTTTATAAAACAATGGGAGAATATGTGGCTGGTTTAAATACTCATCATGTTTTGGATAAATCCTCCTCCTCAACATGTGCATTGTGTATGAAATCGTTTGGCACATGGAGGCGGGAGTGCCTTTAAAGGACTAAAACCAATTCCATTTAAGCGGATAAGAGATTTAACTCACGATCTCTACCCGATCAAAATTTCAAACCTTTTGAGATTTGTGATCCCAATTGATTTAAATCATTTAAAAGATTTTGGGAAAGACGTGGCAAGATTCAATTTTGAAAGATGACAGATAAGGACCATTTTAAGACATTAAAGATTGTTAGTGTCGGTATGATTGTTTTAAGAGATCTTTAAGTAAAATAAAACAATTTCACAATCAAACAAGAAGAAAAAATTTCATTTTGATGATCTTTGAGTTTTAAAGAAAATCATACCATGACATAACATTAAATCTTTAGATCACCACTTTTGTCGTATAAACGGACTCTTTTGAAGATATATTGTTTGAAAATATTTTATTCAAAATCACTCCCCTCAAACCATGACGATGAGTCGATGATTGAGTGTCTTAGGTTTTGATAACAAGAAGTCCGGTGTTTTCAAAAATTAGTCCAATATATTTTCAAAACAATATTTTCCATTTTCAAAACAATTTAATCAAATTATTCAAAATTGTTTAAAAATGGTATCCTGCCTAAAGATACGTTAGGTGGTTGAGAAGCTTTTGTTGTTGTTGTTGTAGGGTTTGGAAGAAAAACCGTCTGCAGATGCGATGAGACTTCTTCACGTTGCATTTTGAATGCCAAGCGGGGTCAAATTAAGCTCCGTTTCTTCAATCACTTAAGAAAACCATCTGCGATGCGGTGAGACCTCTTCTGATGCATTTATGCCAACTCTCCATTGAAGTCCAATTAAGCTCCGTTTCTTCATTTGTCAACCCAAGATATCGTTACCCTTTCCTTGCGGCATCCAATCATGTTCATTTGTGGGATCCGGATCGGAACATTCTTATATACCAATATACATGCATATGTTAGTGAACACACATACAAATATATGGTGGTCGACAACACCCAAACAAAGAATCGACTAATAAAAGTCAATCCAACATATCAATCGGATCATGTAAGGTATGGGAATAATGTGTTTTCAAACTCTAATCATCTAAACCTAACAATCATATCCTAGAAACCTAGTCCTTCAACATAGGCAATTATATTTTCTGAGATAAGCACGTGGGATAATTAAGAAAGTCCTTAGATGATATAAATTTGAAAACATTCTCCCTCAATCAATGACATATTTTACGAAAGATTAAAAGCTGAAGTCATTGATTGAGTTTTCAATTTTCACAAAACTACGAATCGATAGATTTACAAGCAACTCATTTACCACCATTTTAGAAAATAACAAATATTTTTACGAAGAATTTATAGACGGAAAAATATTTGAGTAGGAACAAGCAGATCCTTGACATACTTTCCTCATTTGTTTTTAGGATAAGTGCACGAAATATTTGAAAAATTGGTTTAGCGCATCACTTTCCTTTCTTTTGAAGAGCGGGTTGCTATCGAAATAATAGCAAACCATAGTTTAAGCATGGGTTACAATCAAATAAGCGCAAGCCATTATTTGAAGCTTGGGTTCTGATCTGAAATAAGCGCAAGCCATATTTAGAGACATGTTTTGGAAAAGAATATTTACACCTCTGCTCGAACTTCATCTATGGTCCCGTGCCATTATTGAATGACATTTCTAAGACCGCAGATGTTATCGATACGGAGACATGTCTTGATAAAACAATATTTTGGTATTTTAAATTTTCGATTTTTATGGTTTTTGTTGATTTTATATTTTCTATTTTCTTTTGTTGGTTTTATATTTTTGTATTTTGTTTTTCGGATAAATATATACAAAGATAGAGAAGATGATATAGTTAAAGAAGATGATGATACGATACCGAGATAAGGATATCGAAAAGACGTCGTAGAAGATAGAAGTCATCAACTCTTAAACATTCACCACCAAAGCTTCTGTGGCTCTTGAATCGAAGAAAGAAATTGAACCATCGAAGTGAGACTTTGGCGACTTCCCCAAACGAGAAAATCCTTTAGTGAGCGATTCGAAGCTCTATTTCAAGCTTGCTTAAGCCGGTGCACAAAGAAGCACACCATTATCATAAATCCCATCGCTCCTTTTAAGAGCGATAATCGAGAATCTCCGTTCGGGGTTATATCATCCATAAGAAAAACGACAACGTTTCATCCCACACTTAAATAGTCTTCTCAAATTTCATAACCATGAAGTCGGCGAATCCATTCCAAAAGGTGTCAAGAAACCACTTCCCGAGTAGTTGAATTGAAGCGTCGGTTTCTTTGTATAATTCTCAAGAACTCTTCCGAACACACATCATGGGGAATGAAAACACCTTCCATGTTCACATTTTTCTTCCGGATGATCGTGTATGAAGCTCAAGAACCAAGTACACCAATACCCAAGAGCTCTCCGAATACACATCATGGGGAATGAAAACACCTCCCATGTTCACATTTTTCTTCCACGATGATCATGTATGAAGCTCAAGTATCCAAGTATACCAATACACGGGGAATGAATAGCGATAACATTGAAGAAGCGTGCCAAGTCACCGATTATCTGCGGGTGACAATCTCTGCGGATGTCAACACCGGAATAAGTGATTATATCTACGAATCACGATTAAGCACTCAAGTGAAATAGTTGAGCATCCCCAATGTACACAATCTCTCTCCCAATGAATCACACACTTGTGTACCTCTTTTATCTTGAAACTTTCTTTTACATCACTTCCCCACGTCGTTGGAATAATAACACAAAAGTCTTGATGAGTAAAACCTTGAGTTTCTCTGCGGTCATGACATTTGTTTTCCGGGATATCTTCAATCACTTAGAAGTATTAAGCTCATCAAGTTTACTCGCCATGAGTCAAACCTTGAGTTTCTCTCATGGTAATAACATTTGTCTTCCCGGGATATCTTCAATCACTTAGAAGAATTAAGTTCATCAAGTTTACTCGCTTTGTGTTTAGATGTGAGTCTCCTTTCTCCTTCTTTGGTTTTGACACTTCGAATCAAGAACTCATTGTAAGCCCGTATACTAGAAATTTGTTGAGAAGAACACTTGAACTCTTGTGGGAATCAACTTCTTTGAAGTACATTGTGAGCAAATCTAATTAGGGATTAAATTTGGCATTTCAAACTCCCGATTAGTGCTCTCCCTAAACCGACAATCTTTTAATAGATGCTCGAGAATAAGAAGAAGTCTTTTGATAATCAAATTCAACCCGTCTTTTAGTCTTCTAACATACAAGAGAAAATGTAGAATCGATTGTAGACTCGACCTTCTTCAAGATTGTCGGTTGGGGAATAGAAAGTCAACATCTTCAACTCACCAAAACAAGAACATCGTGAAAAGCATCCCAATCAACTTACATCTTGCACATCCCTTAACTAGAATCCTCCCAATCAAACAAGAACGAAAGATGTTCATCAAGGAAATCAAAGAATCGCCATAACGAACACGCGAAATGGTAATACCAAGCAAACAATCACATCAAACAAGAATGAAGGTTGTTCGAATCATCATGTTGATGTGCACGTGAAGCATTAACCTAAGCACTTTGTCAATAAACTCATATCACCTTGTGAAGATGTCAACTAACGGCTCTTAAGAGAAACTCCATGTGAAGCTCGGTTCTTACATGAGTTTAAACCGTATGACCATTTAAATTCTCAAATAATAATCAACCATGCAAGAATTTCACACTTCTTCTCCCCTCAAGAATTGCATATGAGTTGCCATTCTTGATTAAATAAGTGAAAATCATTCGAATGTTCTATTCACACTTCTCTCCCCATAAAATAAGCATATGATGTCGCCATCTTCATTATAATCGAGCAAGTGGAATGAGAAAACAATCGATGGTAGCCCGGTTCACTTGATGACCAAGCGCATGGAAAAAGTATGAAGCATGTTGATGAGAATGGTCATAATAAGAAGATTTCTCTTCTTGAGAAGATAAAGCTTAACCGACACGTACACTTTTCTTTTCTTTAGAGCATGAGGCTTGAATCAAGTATTCAAACGTCATAAGAAGATTTCTCTTCTTCATAAGATAATGCGATCAAACGATACACATTTCTTTTCTTTAGAGTACGAGGCATGAACGAAGTGAACATACGTCATAATCTCTCTTTTTCGCTCTCTTAGCAAAACATGTAATCAGCCCCATTATCATTCAAGAGGCTCTTTGTCGTGACAAGCGATGGAGAAAACTCAATATGATGAATTTGACCTCAAGTAAACTAACCCGAACTCGTGACTTAAACTTGCACAAAAGTAACAAAAGCGGTGCCGATTTCCATTAGTATCTCTAAGTACTCTCTATGTACTCTATACTCTTCAACCAACCAACCATCAAGTATAAGGCGTACATTACCTCTTGAAAATCCACAATTGAATGTGATAATCGAGCACTACAACGTAACTCCTTTAAGTGATAGTTATTTTGTGGTGGTAAGAGCCCAATTCCCCAAGTGGTAAAAGAAAAGGTAAAAGTCACCCAAAGAATAACTAGATTTCCAAGTCTTCGCTTTTAATAATAAGCTTGAACAAGGATCATGAAGAATCTTCATCCAACCATCCCCGATACCTTCAGATACTAAGTACACTCGCCGTGATGTTTCACTTCAACCTCAAATAAATATCTTGAATTAACGTGATGTCACATCTTCGAACTCGCTCAAATCTAGCCTTCTTTGACATTTAAATGAACTTTGATAATGGTTTCATCCCGACCATGGTTAGAAGCACATAACCCGTAAAACCTTGTAATAACCAAACCGCCATGACGAATATCCAAACACACATCCAACACACATCCAAATTATAAAGCACACCCTTTAATCCTTTCTTTGAAGCAGAAACCATAGCACCAACATCAAGTAAGATCCCGAAACACACTTTCCTTTCTCCAGGATGGTTCCATCAATACGGGATTTTACAATTCTATGGTTTCAACCGAGAAATAATTCTTTCGCGGGATTTTACAAAACCAAGAATAAACCGTAAGATAGATCCGGAAATGCACTTTACAATTACCAGGATGTTTCCATTGTCACGGGATTTTACAAGTCTATGATTTAAACCGAGAAATAGATTCTTCGCGGGATTTTACAAGATCAAGACAAACCGTAAACAATGTCGACTTGAATGTGTTATGACACCTTTGGTTTCGGTGAATATCTATTTTGGGGAACATGCGTTGGTTCATCGATGGTTAATTCTCCAATATTAACAAAATCATCACCCATCCAAGAAGCACTTTGGTAACCACATCATTCTCAAATTCACAAGAATTCTTTGTGACCATACGGTGAAGTAAACCCAATATACCAAACTTGAACAGGAAGTAAAATTTCCCAGATTTGTTACTCAAACTTGTACTAATCCTTGTGAACAAGAAACGGTGTACCCAATGTACAAAACCTCTTGACATTCTCAACTGAGTGAGACACTGAAGTGATAGCTACGTTGTGGGTTAAGTGAGGAAGAATCACAAACGCAACTAAATAGCCAAGTCTTTATCACCCTCTATAAACGCCCAAACAAGTCATCTTCGCAGAAGGGTAGAAAGAAAGAAGATGAAATAAGTAAACTCGCCCGGAAAACCTCACTTCAAATCCAAATAAGAAAATACCGTTCAAACAACCCATAGTCAACATTGATCAGTCATCAATTCAAGCCGCAACATACAATTAATCGTGAAAATGAATACACCAAAGCATCAAACCATATATCATAACGAATCTCCATTTCATAGCAAATCACATCATTAGATCAAATCTCAAAATCGTAGATCTCATCGTCAATCAGACGACAACTTACGGCCAATTTTATATAGTCCATAGAACCAAAAAAATCATGAGTCCAAATTCAATTTCAATTGTTTGAATCATCACTTCAAAACAAAATCATTAATAACGGACAAGAATCTCGAACTCATTCAATGTCTACAAATAATTCGAACCAATGAAACTTAAACACCACCCAAGTTCATATTCATCGATCCACTTATATACGGCCCACTTTTTCATATATTAGACATCATATTATTACATGACCCATAATAAGTTGAATCACCTCACCTATATGATAAACCGTTGTTATACTATCTTAAAACATTGGGTATAAAGCACGACATATATCACACCTTACCCTAATTGATCTCATAACCAGCCACCATCACACACACATATCTTCAAACCCTAAACTTCTCCTCTCAAACCTGCGCCTACCACAAAAAAATTACCAGATCCGCCCCCATTCTAAGTCCATCATCAACAACTAATCATCACCATCTCAACACAAATTGACAAACCCTAAGGACATGTATATACCATGATGCAAAGAAACCACAAACAAAAGTACATCCTTATTCCAACACTCGAATGCCACGAGGATGGCTCGGGTTGTCATAAATGCACAGGTTGGCTTAAGGCCGGACAAAGGATGCCCACAATAATGTTGATGGTAGGTTATTCATTGATCCTTCTTGTTTAAATGAGTCTTAAAACCCTTTTAGTTTACGAATGACGAAACAAAGAAATAGAAAAAGCATTGTTGCTTATTTCAATTCTTTTGAATTTCGTAAATAATAAGTAAGATCAATGATGACAACGTCCTTCGTGAGTTAAGATTTAAAAAAATCTTGATGCATCTTGAATGCCATGAGTAGACTTAATCTGAGATCTCAAAAATTGTCTTGAAAATATTTTAGTGGGATTGCTTTCAAATTCTTGTATAACCGGATCGAATGAAAAGAAGGATGAAGCTAAATGGCTTTGAATCATCTTGATAATATTCGTATAATTCCAAGAAAGATCTATGATGTATGTCTCTAATGGATTTGTTCAAATGAACGAATGTTAAGAAAATGAGATAGGTGAGATCTTGATTTATTTGAGTCGAGTTTTAGATGAAGAAGTGAGATCTTTGTAATCCTTTACCATGTCGAACGAGTTTTAGGTAGTCGAGGTCTTGATTCTTGTTTTCTATATGGTTTGAGATGGTCGTGGTCTTGTGGTTGTTGTCTCGGTCTTTCAAGTCATAACATCTTCTTCTTCCTTTCTGTTAATGTCAAGTCTAGTCGTGAGCCAAGTCGCTAAGCCAACTCGCTAAGCCAACTCGCTAAGCCAACTCGCTAAGCCAAGTCGCTAAGACAACTCGCTACGACTTGTTAAATAACAAGTCGTTAGGTGTAAGTCGCTAGTCCAAATTGCTAACTTGTTAAATAACAAGTCGCTAAGATAAGCACAAGTTGCTACCAATTTTAAGTCCCAAGTTTCTAGGCATTATTCGTCAAGTCGCTGCTTCCATTTATATGAGCCAAGTTGCTAACTTTGTAACTCAAAAAAGTCAAAAACCACAACTCGCTTTCGAATAATAGAATGCAAAGAATTTTGACATTTTTTGATGAGTTTTCCGATCACTTTTCCGACCATCTTCAAAGGTAACCCAGAAAAATGACAAGAACTGCTTCATTTGACCCATGTTGACTAATGTATGGACTATGACAATTTGACCATATGACCACTAAAATGACTGTTGACCACATGGTATTCAAGGCATTAAAGAAAAAGACACTTGAGAATAAACAGTTTGCTTTTGTTGACCAAATAGATAAAAAGCTGTTAAAGCATCGCTTACCCATAAAGAAATAATCCACCACATACATACAAAAACCAAGAACAAGTATCAAAACCACAACAACCATGGTACGAAACCACACAAATCAACAAAACAGTTTAAACATTTAATCAAAACCACAAGAAATCATCAAAACACAAAAACCTTGGCTCTGGTACCAATTGTAGGATCATTATTTTTATTGTGTTGATGATTCGGGTGGTCTTGGATGATAAAAATACATGTTTGCCATAGTTAGAGAGAGAAAGATAGAGAGGGTGTTCTTGCTAGAGACTTGGTTCTCAAATGTAAAAGGTTAGATTGAATGAAGCACCAACCCTTCCATGTATGGAAGGGGTATTTATAGTTACAGACAACTCGACCTTCTATCAGCCTGTGGATCAGGTATACAGTGGGTAAAGACCCGTCCTTCCTCCACGGTGTTACACTACGCTAAACTACGCTACTAAATAACTAATAAACTACTAAACAACTAAAATAACGACATCGTCTACGAGCTAACTTATGCTAGATCATAATTGGGGTGACCGACACTTTAACATGGAATTTTCTAATTCCTAACAATTTTGTCTATTTTATACGTTTTCGTCCGCTTTCATGCGTTTTCGTCAATTTTCATACGTTTTCATCTGCTTTCACGCTTTCACATGTCTTTATCCGTTTTCACACGCTTTTATCTGCTTTCACACGCCATCCGCTTTCATCTCTGTTTTTCACGCCGTCCGTTTTCATATGTTTTGTCCGCTTCACACATTTTCGCCCGCTTTCATCGTTTGTTCGCTTTCACGTTTTAAATGCGCTTTCATGCGTTTCGTCTACTTTCATGCGTTTTCTTCTTTCTTCATATGTTTTTGTCTGTTTTCACATGTTTCTGTCCGTTTTCATAGTTTTCGTTTTCGGACGTTTTCGTTCGTTTTCTTACATTTTGTCCGGTTTTATACATTTTTGACCGTTTTCATCCTTCTCGTACATTTTCATACGTTTTCGTTTGTTTTTATACATTTTCGCCGTTTTATACGTTTCGTCCGCTTTCATAAATTTTCGCCCATTTTCATATGTTTTCATCCGTTTTGTTCATTTTGTACTTTAAAATGACGCTTTTATACGCTGCTCGCTCTCATACATCTTCGCTCATTTCGTTTGTTTTCTTATACTTTTGTACATTTCGTCCATTTTAATTCGTGTTCTTTGTTTTTTAGAGTATATCAAGAGAATAATGCTGCAAGCTTGGTTTTTTCTAATATTTTAAATAATGTATTTTTACTTATCAAAAACAAATACATTAATCTTTATTTTGTTTTATTTATGGTTTTTCTATTATTAAAGATAATCATTTAAAAGTTTAATCTAGTGATCTTCTACTTGTGTACTATATCATTAAAACAATTTATAAATTACTTGTGTACTATATCATCAAACGAATTTATAAATTTATAAACTATTACCTTATAAGGAAGTTCCAAAATCTCTATGTCAAAAGGTTTTCTTTTATTATATAAAAGATGTTCCATAGTAAACCTGCTTTGCTTATGCTCGCATCATATGTAGTATCACATGTGATATTTTTAGTTCTTGATAGTGTAATTTTGTTTACTAGTTAACTGCTTAGTTTAATTTTGATTTAAACCGCATTTTGTTGGGAATTAAATGTAGCAAGACTAAGCGCTATAGGTACCGCCAAGCATGCTGACGAATCGCTAAAGATTACACTAGCAAGACTAATTGCTTGTATATATGGTTTGTACTACTAATAGGTAAGTACGCGTTTTGTAATTATAGAATATATTGCATGTATATCTTATACGTTTAGATTGATACGAATATTGTATAGTTATCTTGTAAAGGACTTTTTAAGCTATAAAAGGAGGTCCCAGGGCTGGATGTAAAACACGTATCTTTTGGTTAAGCTTCAAGGTTGTAAACCCTAGTAATAAGTAAATATCACTCGTATTATCATCAATAATATTGAAGCGTTTTGTTACATCTTTGTTTACGTTCCATATACATCGTGATAACCATTGTCTTCTAGAGTGCTAAGTAGTAGATTCCAGATACTACTTGGTATAACCTCAAAGTATCTAATAATAGTATAACACAAGTATCAAAGGTGTTTAGATCCTCATGAGTGGTATCAGAGCCTTGGTTTCTGATACTTTGATTTAGAAGATACATCCCTAATCACTCTGTTTCCCAATCAAATCCCATGGATATGGAATCATCACAAAACCATGTCATTGCTAAGCTACCAAGACTCAAACAAAATGAGTATGACATGTGGAGACTCGAATTGAGCAATACTTTACAGTGTTGGACTATAATCTCGAGAGATTATTGAAAATGAGGACTCTTTTGTTCCCAAATAAAGCTCAAACAGATGAAGATGGCAAGGCATTACTAAACTTGGCATGATTCCTCACTGCGATGAGAAGCTTAAAAGAAGGAATGATCTTAAAGCAAAGTTTGTTAATGATGGCCATCAATGACCATGTTTTGTCTTTCACCAATACAAGACGATCAAAACCTTGTTTGAGGCAATTGTCACAAGATTTGGTGGTAATGACACCACCAAGAAAACTCAAAAGGTTTTGTTGAAACAATAATTGGATAACTTCAACGCAACAAGCAATGAATCTATTGATCATCTGCTCAATAGATCTGCAGAGATTGGTCGATTAATCGATCGTCTTGGTGTTAATGTTCCCAAGAAGATCTCGAACTCCGTGTTTTTAAGAGCTCGCCTCTGAATCTGGGATGCACGTAGTAGTTTGGAAGAACAAACCGGACATTGATACCATGTCTCTAAGTGACTGTACAACAATTTCAAAATCATTGAACAGATTTCAAGAAGTTTGGAGGCACAAACTCAAGCTCGTGGAATATGGCATTCTTATCTCGCTCAAACCAATTTTGGTGACGAAGAGGACTTAGAAGTTAGTACCGCTAACCTTATGTTGGTACCGCTAGTTCAAAAACTAGTCCCGAGGTATTGGCGACTCAACTTTCTATGCCTTCCTATCTAGCGAGCAAGTGGATCTTCACTTTCTCATGAAGATCTTGAGCAACGGATGATGATGACCTAGAAGAGATGGACATCAAGTGAAATGTTGCTCGCTTAGCATGAGGGCAAAGAAGTTCTAGAAGAGAATCGGAAAGAAGATCACCATTCTTGGTGATGATCTTCGGATTTGATAAATCCAAGGTGGAGTGCTTCTCTTGTCACAAGATGGGGCATTTTGCTAAAGAGTGTAGGAAGCCAAAGTCTCAAGACTACAAGAGCAGATGGAATAAAAGCAATGGGAAGAAGACAACAAGAGAGCCTTCATCTAAAGCTATGGTTGCAATTGATGGTTGTGGCTATGACCGAGCTTCATGGTGATGAGGAGAAACCATCCTCCGACTCTGCTATGGTGGCAAAAAAAGTGACACTTATGGCCTTCTCTGATTCTAAGGTACTTTCTAACAATGGTTGTTCAAAATCATGTTCTGCTGTGAAAGAATGTGAAATTCTTAAGGAAAGATATGATGACCAGAGAATAGAGCTTAATAAAACTAATTATAATCTTGCTAATCATAAAAGAGCTCTAGCTGTGTTAGAAGAACAAATTGTCCATTATAAGGAAAATGAGTCTGCTTTTACCGAAACAATAGTTGTGCTTAAAAGAGATCTTTCTCATAAAGATATGGAGATAGCTTTGTTAAAAGATAAATTAGAAAAGTGTAAGACAACTAATGAAAATATAAACATCAGTGTGGAGACTCTAGAATATTGTTCTAACCATGTTACTAAAATAATAGAGTCAAATCCATAATAAGGCTAAATATGGTTTAGGTTATAATTTAGTTCCACCTCCATTCGGAGGTGTTCCTTCACCTCCGGACATTGACTTATCACATCTGGTCTAGAGGAATTTCAAGAGCCAAAGATTGAGTATGGACCTAAGGCTAAAGAAAATGTTAATCTAGAAAAGCACGAGGTCAATGATGCCTTTGAATTGCTAGTGATTCCTCACTAGTTGAGGAAATTGAGTCTGAGAAAGTAGGTACTGCTAAGCCTAAGGTTGAAATTGCTAGACCTAAGCAAGAAATAAAATTTGTTAGGCCAACAGTTAAATATGCAGAAATATATAGGTCAACCAGTAGGACTTAACAGTCTAGGAACAGAACTCCACAGCCTAGGGGAAACCAGAGAAACTGGAATAATCTTAAGTCCCATCAACTAGGCAGTGATTTTATTTTGCACAATAAAGCTTGCTATTCTTATGAAAGTTTTGATCATATTCAGGCTATGTATAATTACCATCATGGGAGAAGGATGGTAAATGGGAACTCAAGGGTACCAGGATATGCCAACACAAGGGTGAACTCAAATAGTTTTTCAAGAAACACTCACCCAAATGCTCTTAGTAAAATGATACCCAGAGCAGTTCTGATGAATTCTGGCATCAAACCTCTTAATACTGCTAGACTAATTGGGACTACTTACTCAAAGTCAACAGTCTCAAGTCCTAGACCAAACTTTTATAAAAGGGAATAACTGGTCTTTTAATAAAAATACTAGTTTTCAAAAGAAGGTTTGGAGGGAAAAAGTAAGAACTGTCAGTCCAGCAGTTAACACTGCTAGGCCAATAGTTCATACTGCTAGGTCTATGGGAACTATCAAGGGAACTAGGGTCAATGCTGTTAAGGCCTCAGCATGTTGGATATGGAGACCCACCAATTCCAACAGTGCATCAACAATCATGAAGAAGTATAATTACATTGATGCACGAGGCAGATCCAAGTCAGTAATGGCTTGGGTCCCCAAAGGAAACTGATTTCCTTTATTTTGTGTGCCGGAACATTCAGGTACTAAAGAAGATCAAGGACACTCAGATAGTGGATGTTCCAGGCACATGACTGGAAATAGATTCTACCTTTCAGACTTCAAACCTTTGGATGGTAGATATGTTTCTTTTGGTGGTGGCATAGGTGGCAGGGTTACCGGTACATGTACAATCAAGACTGGTAGTCTTGATTTTGAGGATGTGTATTATGTGAAGGAGCTTAAATACAATCTCTTTATTGTGTCATAGATGTGTGACAAAAAGAACTTTGTGTTATTTACTGACACTGAAGGCCTTATCCTCTCCCCAAACTTTAAGTTACCCAATGACAATGAGGTTCTACTTAGAGTCCCTAGGAAAGGTAATCTCTATAGTGTTGATATGAAAAACAATGTTCCTAAAGAGAATCTTACTTGTTTGGTTGCAAAAGCATCACAGGATGAGTCTATGTTATTGCATAGGAGACTTGGTCATATTAATTTTAAAACCATTAAAAAAATAGTAAAAGATGGTTTGGTAAGAGGACTGCCTCAAAACATTTTCTAAATGACCGGACTTGTGTGGCTTGCCTCAAAGGTAAGCAACACTGAGCTTTTGTAAGCCCAAGACCCAAAACTCTATTACTCAACCTTATATATGCTTCATATGGACTGTTTGGTCCTACATATTTGAGTAGTATTCAGCATAAGAGATATTGTCTTGTTGTCACTGATGATTTTAGCAGGTTTACTTGGGTTTTCTTCCTAGGAGCTAAGGATGAGACTACCAGCATTCTAAAGACTTTCATTACAGAGGTGGAGAACTTAGTTGATAAGAAGGTCAAGATCATCAGGTGTGACAATGGGACATAATTCAAGAATAGAGTGATGGATGACTTTTGCAGGGAAAAAGGTATTAAAAGGGAGTTTAGTATTGCTAGGACTCCTCAGCAAAATGGGGTTGCTGAAAGGAGAAATAGAACCTTGATAGAAGCTGTTAGGACCATGTTAGCTGATTCCAAGCTACCCATGACCTTTTGGGCTTAAGCAGTTAATACTGCTTGTTATGTTCAGAATAGGGTTTTAGTGGTTCATTCTCAAAACAAGACACCTTATGAGTTATTTAGAGGTAGATCCCCTACCTTAGAGTTCATGAGACCATTTGGCTGTCATGGTACTATTCTTAATACCTTGGATTATTTAGGCAAGTTTGATGGAAAATCAGATGAGGGTTTCTTTGTAGGATATTCTACTGTTAGTAAAGCCTTTAGAGTCTACAACCTTAGAACCTGGAAGGTAGAAGAAACCCTGCATGTAGAGTTTTTGGAGAACAAGGATGATGTTGTAGGAAAAGGACCAAAATGGTTGTTTGATCTTGATTCTCTAACCCAATCTATGAACTATGTACCAGCAAATGCAGGTACTAATGATTTTGCAAGTTCAGAAGAATATATTGATACAGATGAACCAAGCATGGAGGAAGAGTCAGATAACATTTTGGTGCACACCTTGGAAGACAGTTCTGAGGTTGCTTCCTCTTCAAAGAGTGATGATCAACCATCTCCTTTTGATGATAAACCAAAGGAGAATGATGCAGGTGTGATCAATGCTAGTGATGCAACTGCTCAGAACAAAGATTTTCCTAAAAGAAGTACAAACAATGATGGTACTGCTGGGCAAAAAGATGGTACTGCTGGACAAAGCACTAACACTGATGAACCACCAGCTAGTCCTGCTCCACATACTGATCTTTTTGATTATTTTGGAGCTGATCTTAACAACATTCCTCTCACATATGATGTTCTATCAACTCCTCTGACAACATTCACAAGAATCATCCTTTGGGAAACATAATTAGAGATGTGCAGTCTGGTGTCAAAACCAGGAGACAAACACAGACTGAAGATCAACAAGGTTTGCTTATGACTATTTATGAAGACAGAAATCATGAAGAAGAAAACATCCATTTGTTTGGATGTTTCTTCCGATTGAACCCAAAAATATCTACAAGGCATTAGAAGATGAAAGTCGGTAGAAGCAATGCAAGAAGAGCTCTTGCAGTTCAAAATTCAGAAGGTATGGGTTCTTGTTGATCTACCCAAGGGTATGAGGGTGATTGGTACAAAATGGGTTTTCAAGGTGAAGAAAGATGAAAGAGGAATTGTGATCAGAAATAAGGCAAGGCTTGTGGCTTAAGGCTACACACAAAAAGAGGGAATTGATTATGAAGTTTTTGCACCTGTGGCTAGGATTGAAGCAATAAGGTCATTATTAGCCTATGCTTCCTTTATGGGCTTTATGGTATATCGATGGATGTTAAGAGTGCTTTCTTATATGGCACAATTGAAGAGTAGGTATATGTCTCCTGACCTCCGTGTTTTATTGATCCCGATCATCCTAACAAGGTATACAAGGTGGTGAAAGCTCTTTATGGTCTACATCATGCACCAAAGGCATGACATGAGATACTAGATACATATCTATTGCAGAATGGCTTTAAAAAGGGCAAGATTGATCAGACTTTGTTCATCAAGAAGCTCAAGGGAGATATCCTGCTTGTACAGGTGTATGTAGATGATATTATCTTTGGTGCTACAAAGAAAGAGATGTGTATTGAATTTGAAAAGCTGATGCATGACAAATTCCAGATAAGTTCTATAGGTGAACTCACTTTCTTCTTGGGACTACAAGTAAAGCAGAGACCATATGGTATATTTATCATTCAAGATAAATATGTGGTTGACATTCTGAGGAAGTTTCAATTTACAAATGGCAGAGTAGCCAACACCTTTTGACACTAAGAAACCATTGGTGAAAGATGAGTCTGGAAAAGATGTTGATGTTCACACCTACAGATCCATGATTGGGTCTCTTATGTACCTAACATCCTCCAGGCCAGATATTATGTTTGCAGTATGTGTGTGTGTAAGGTTTCAGGTTACTCCCAAGGTCTCTCACCTTACAGTTGTAAAAAGGATCTTTAGGTACCTTAAAGGCCATCCTAAGCTGGGCCTATGTTGGTGCCAGTTTAGATAGGAAATCAACAACAGGAGGTTGTCAGTTCTTAGGAAGAAGATTGATTTCCTGGCAATGAAAGAAACAAACCATAGTGGGCCCCTCGACAACTGAAGCAGAATATGTGGCTGCTGCTAGTTGTTGCAGTCAAGTACTTTGGACTCAGAACCAACTGCTTGACTATGAGTATAATTTCATAGGTACGATAATTTATATTGACAATAGCAGTACCATTTTGTATTATTAAAAATCAAGTTCACCATTCTAAAACAAAACACATAGAAATTAGACATCATTTTATCAGATATTGCAATGAGAAAAGGTTAATACTGGTAGTTAAGGTTGATCTTGAACAAAACTTTGCCGATCTATTAACTAAAGCTTTTGATGTGGGAGGTTCGATTCTTAGTAGCAGTATTGGGATGCTTAACCCTTAGGTGTTTTGATTTCTTAAAGTTTTTGTAATCGGAAAACTTTGTAATCGCTAGTTGTAACATATAGTATTACTTTGTATAATTTGTACCGCTTGTGCAAATTTGTGTGTTCTGATTTGTCTGTTAGTCATAATTTGTTTTGTTATAAAGGAAACACCTTGTTTTGTGTTTTCTTGGTTTTGACTAACATTGACAAAGTTATGAAAGCATCATGACCGCATTGAGTTTGTGGACTTACATTGTGTGACCAGATCACACCACAAATGGTAATCGGTTCACCGTGTCTTACACACATCAAGAACTGACTAGTCCAGAGCAAACGGTTTCTGGTAAAGACTAATCAAATATGTTCATGGCTGATAGTTTGCCAAAAACTATATAGTTATCAACACACCATGCTTCACAGTAAAAAGTTAACTATTCCAGAGCAAACGGCTCTTGGTAAAGACATATCAAATCCATTGATAGCTGGTAGTTTGCTAAAAACTATGTATTTGGCTGATTTAGGGCAGTACTATCTTCAAAAAGTATATTTTAAATCTTTCTTAAGTTCATACTGCTAAGTCAATTTTGCTCAAAAAGTTAGTACTGCTAGGACAACTTTGTACTGCTAGTATAAAACTTGATACTGCTATAAAGCCGTTGATACTGTCAGGTTTTAACCGTTTTACAAATTAGCCGTTGAGTAATTTTCGCTCTCTTACCATACTTATAGGGTGACGGCGTTAGCTCGATAGAGTGACGGCGTCACAAATACTTTTTCACCAAACTGTATATTTTCTCGTTCCGGTCGTGTGGGATTTTGAATCACCTAAATCCGAGTTCGTATGCAAAAGTTATGGCCAAACGATGTCGCCTACTTGAGCGCATGTTGTGATAGTCTTGATCGACTTGTGACGGCGTCGGTTGAGATGTGTGACGCCGTCGATCTTGATGGCGACATCGTCGAATCTTGGATCTTAGGCGTCGGTGTAGATTTTGTGAGTGGCGATTCCATATTTTAGGCGTGACGTCGTCACCGTGTGATCGAGAATTTCACAGCCGTCGCGGGCCCATTCGATCAAATCTTGATAGAGGGGCGGCACCCCTTTGGATGGGGACGTCGAGTTCTGTTGATCGACCTTGAGTGTCTTCGATCTTGACTTTGCCATTTTCTTCATGTTTTGCTCCTTTTCGTCCAAATATGCTTCATTCCAAAGATTTTGCTTCCAAAAGACCTAAAAGTGAAAAGGAACGAAATTAAGCGAACGGATATAAAATGTGTCGAAATAGGGCTTAAATGACTCCCTAAAGCAGACGTTTTAAATCCTTATCGTGAATTGAGTGGTGTGATTTTTATGTAAGTTGTATGCATGGATTTGCAAAGAAAGACCCAAAGTAAACGATGTATCGCACGTATATGTTAAGTTTAGAAATGTATTTGGGCCTTTGTTGGGCTTTGGGTTTAGTTAAGCCAATTGTGGTTACTAGGGCCCGTTTGGTGTTGTTTGGGCTAGGTGTGTTATTTAGGCCCAAGGGTGTTAATGGGCTTATGTTGGTGATGTAGGCCCAATAAGGAAATGTGGGGCCCAAAGTGGGGGGTTGTGAGTGTGTTGTGTCGTTGTGGTGATCAAAACAGTTTTGTGTTTGATTTGTACATAGTCTATAATATCATGGTATGTGTGTGAGCTCATTCCAAGGAAAAATGTGAATCATATAACCTATATTGATTCGTTGTTGCCTGATGTAAGCAAAAGTTTTAAATTTTGCATAAAATGGGTGTGTGAATAGTAATGTCGTAATTAATCCTTGATTAGTTTTTATTAATAACTGGGGATTGAGTAAATTGCATTTTTGGTCCCTAAGGTATGGCCTAATTACAACTTTCGTCCCTAACGTTTTGAAAGTGCAGCGGTAATCCCCATTTTAAATGTTTTGTTGCATGTTTAGTCCCTAAATTGCAAATTTAGTCCCTAAAGCTTTGAAATTTTCGTTGCATATTTGGTCCCTAAATTGCAGATTAGGGACCAAACATGCAGCAAAACCTTAAAAATGGGGACTATCGCTGCACTTTCGAAACGTTAGGGACGAAACCTACAACTTTGCCATACCTTAGGGACCAAAAATGCAATTTACTCCTGGGGATTTTTACAGGATGTTACAAAAATGGACGAAAACGTAAAAAACGGACGAAAACATAAAGAAACGGATGAACACTTAAAAAACCAGACGAAAAAGACCAGAGACAGTAGATGCAATTTGGGACAAACAAGAAGGACGATCTATGTAATTTACTCAAAATATGTGCACATAGGCATTTTTGCCGGTTTTATACATTCCCAACCGGTTGCCTGTAAACATGCGTGCAAAATGGAACAAAATATAAAAGTACGCAATATTAAGTGGAACGAAAAATAGTACACGTATCAAAAAGGTGCATTTGAAAAAGTACATAGCTATTTAACGGCCAAAACCCTTTAACAAATAATTACTAATGGTCATTTGGTCACAAGGACGGACAATTTAATTATTAAAATTTAAGGACTAAAAGTGAAAATTGGTGTAAACTAGAAGGACGAATTTTCTAATTTACTCTAGAATTTAATCCGTTGATTTCTTGACAAGAAAACTATTTGACCTAGGGATGAGCATTTCGGCCGAATCCCGAAACCGCATCGATTCCTTATATACAGACGGATGCGAGACTACGAAATAAGGTGAAAAATCGAATTGGTACGGACCACTAAATCGGAAATTCAAAAAAGAGAAAAACCCGATTTCGCACCGTATCCGAATCCCGTTCGATGCGGCACCGTACCACTAATTTATGTTCGGGAAAAAATCGGTACCACTAATTCGATGCGAGACCCAGACCGCTTCATCCCTAATTTGACCGTATTCCTTTTAGAAACCAAAACCCTAGAAGCATACAAAATTTTGGCCAAACTTAACACCAACCATCAGTTTACGACAAATGTCATAAAGCTAATCCATTATATCATAATTACTACTCAAAAGACGAGTCTCTGTGTACACCATTAAGGCCGAAAGATTGCCAGCATTCTACACTTGGAAGCGTCAACAAAAAAAATGGGCTACACAATCAAGTGGGAACGACAAACACTGATTAGATAAGTGAATACGGCTAGTAAATACATCATAACTTTACTGGTACGTCTTTGCATCCGGGTAATACTGAATCAATCCAAAATCTGATGAAGGAAATCCCAGTACTTGTTTAGCATGTGATCTTCGGGTATCACACGTTTCCATTTCCCTGTAACAAATATCGCATATGCATCCGCTGCATACCTGTACAGAATGCAAAAGTTTAAAAACAATAAGAAAAATACTAGATACATATAAAAGAATAACAAATGATAAAGAGAGGGAGGGCGCTTACTTGCCAACTCCATGTAGTTGAGTGATGTGTGTCCAATCATCATATAAATATCCTGCAGAGAAATTTTGAATCCGGTCCGTCTTTGTATTTTGAAGTCCAAGTGGTGTTATAAGCTTTATAATCTCATCTGCTGGAACCACTAAAGCAGTCGCGGCATCAGGGACTAAGTTAAAGAACTCGAATATCACCTCTTTAACCTACATAACAAGTGAAACCATAGTTACAAATTTTACAGAATACCTATTGAATTTGAGTTTCAGCCATAAACTCTGATTTAGAATAAATCATGAAAATACAAAGAACACAGGAGTGTAACTCTTACAAATTAATAATTTAGTATTTAAAACTAAGGCAAAAAATTTAGGATTAAAAGGGCAAATTTGCCATAAAAAATATATGAAAATAGCAAATTTGCCATCAAGTCTTTTTAAGTTGCTGACCAAAGAGCAAAATCTGGAAACGGGTAATCTTGCACAAGTTTGGTTACTGAAATTTACCAATCCAACCCATTTTGGTTCAAGCCAATAACTTTTATTACATTAAGCGATAAAACTACATCCACCGTTAGAAGGTGGCTTAGCTAATAAATTAATGTGAATTACACATCCAACTTTGGATATGATAAGCAACAGAAAATCGCTCTCAAAAAGCAGAGTTGCTAATAAACATATATAATTTACCCAAAAACAATAGAAGTATCTTACAAAAACGTATGATTAACCATTAGAAAACCACGGCAACTGGGTCAAGTGAGTCAAAAGTCACCCGAACAAAAGTTTGATGCATACAAAGTGCTTATCTTTGATCCTTTACAAAAAAACCAGCCAACTGTTTCATACCAACCCAATAAAAAGCAGCATAAGTCAAAATTTTGAATATCACGAAAACAAGCTTTTTATGCATAAAAATTAGTTAAAGGTATATTAGTCTGCGCTTGTCTCTTTCCATAAACAAGAAAGCTAGTAAATGCATCATATATAACAAAACAAGGAAGTTAATGGCAAATTAGTCTGCGTTTTTCTCTTCCCTTAAACACTTTGACCCATTCTCTACATATAGGACTACACAACGACTCTCAAGTTATATAGTCTAATCACAGTTAATTTCAAGTAGAACCATTTAATTTAGTTACAGCTTAGGGTTAAGAAGCATTATCATTGTCATTCAAAGAAACCATAACTGAATTCTCATGCCATACATGTCCAAAAGTTTGTCTTTTGAGTTTACTGGTTGATGGAAAAATTATCTCTCAGTAAGTGGCAATTAAAATATAAGATACAATATTATTTAAATAGATATTTAGCTAAAGAGGGAAAAAAAAAAAGATGAAACCCGGAATAGAAAATCCATCAACTATACCAGCAAGCTGCATTAGAATTCTAATTGTATCTCTTCGCGTCATCATATTACTAGTTATTACACGATGTCACAATAATAAGATAATGAAAAGAAAAGGTAAAGAAGGCCGATTGTTTACCCTGTGTTTTATTTAGCAAGATACAGATGACGACAATCCTCCAGGGATCATGGAAATGGTTCTCTTGGATGAGATGATGAATGGATTCTGGAGGTACCCATGTGTTATCCGAGTCCTCTTTTGTAGGCTTCGCCTCGTTTTGTGCAGCGGTAAAAGTAACTTTGTCTTTTACTTGAGGTTTCGTTTTATTAACAGCTGCAATTGATTTTGGTATTGCGTTACCAGCATTGCCATTTTGAAAGTAGGGTGACTCCTTTACCTTCTTTGTCTTCTTTGTCTTCGTCTTCCGATCACCGACACAAGCTCCATCTTCTTGTTTTACAGCTGTCTCTGGGGAGAAGTAAGGTGACAGCTTCTTTGCCTTAGCCTTCGCTTCCACATTCAGCTTCTGACCACCAACAAATCCTTCAACTTCTTGTTGTAGAACCGTCTCAACGGGGAAGTACGGTGACACCTTCACGGCGTAATCACCAGCAACAAAAGATGTTGCTGCTGCTTCTTCCTGTTTTGGTGTCGTAGTGTTGGAGAAGTAGGGAGACGTCTTCCTCACCTTCACGGTGTTATCATCAACAGCACAAGAATCTCCTTTTAGTAGCCGTGCTGCTTTGTTCTGAAAGTAGGGTGACACCTTTACCTTCGTAGTCTGGTTTGTCTTCATCTTTGGATCACCGACACAAACTCCATCTTCTTGTTTTACTACTGTCATAGGAGAGAAGTAAGGTGACAGCTTCTTTGCCTTAGCCTTCGCTTCCACCTTCATCTTCTGATTACCAACAAAGCCTTCATCCTCTTGTTTTAGAACCGTCTCAACAGGGAAGTACGGTGACACTTTCTTTGCCTGAACCTTCACGGCGGAATCACCAGCAAGAAAAGATGTTGCTGCTGCTTCTTTCTGTTTTGGTGTCGTAGTGTTGGAGAAGTAGGGAGACACCTTCACGACGGAATCACCAGCAAGAAAAGATGTTGCTGCTGCATCTTGCTGTTTTGGCGATGCAGTGTTGGAGAAGTAGGGAGATGTCTTCCTCACCTTGACGGTGTTCTGAAACTCTTTTTTTGGATGAGCAATAACGGCGTAAGAATTTTGTTGTTTGGTAGGGAAGTAGGGTGAGGTGATTACGGCGGGATAAGTAATTGCAGCATTATTGTTATGATTGCCAAGAACAGTTTCAACGGAAAAGTACGGTGACAGCTTCTTTGCCTTAGATTTCATCTTCTGACCACCAACAAATTCCTCTTGTTGTTTTGAAACCGTCTCAACGGGGAAGTACGGCGACACCTTCTTAGTGCTGGAGAAGTAGGGTGAGGTAATTGTAGCATCATTATCATCATTAGTATCATCGTGAAGTGGTTT
>CM040245.1:257538310-257635283 GCA_022545495.1 Chrysanthemum lavandulifolium
TGTGATGTTGGTTCTCTCGACTAACAAGTTCTAGAATTCCACTTCCATCTTCCGCAACTTCATTCTTGGGGCAGTATTCCTCGGTCATCATTCTCTTTGACTTAATCCAAGGTGTTTCATAAGCAACATCAAGTCCAACAGACTGTGCATATACATTCCACCTAGTTAATGCACCATCTAGCAATGTGCAAGTAGCATACTTCATTTAGTAGTTATATGCACGTGCAGATGTGGAACACATATTCCCTATTCTTAAACCATCTGGTTAAACTAACCGCTCCTTCAGTCCCGCTGAAGTTACGGGGCTTGCAATTCAAGAACTCTTTATAGGAGCAACCACGAGTTGTTTGCTCCGCTCCTCTAGCATTACCACTAGATCCATCGTTTACACCATTACTGCTATTGCGATTCGCTTCATAAGATGTAATAGCATCAGCAACTCGTTTGGTAATGAGTTTCTCAATAGCTGCTGAATTCATGGTTTGTCTCCTTTGCGACATGTTTCTTCAAAATCACAACAAGTAAAGAAGAGTGGACGTAGTGATAACATCAAATGTATATTATATTTATGCATCATTTATCCCACAATTATTCCTCATATTATTATATGTTTATAACTGAATTGGTACTTAATTGCTTACTTTTGTATTTTTAGTATTTATGGAGAAATATTGGAAAAGACACAGAAATTGGCACTATTGGGAGTTAAACAAAGAAAACAAACAAAACTCTTTGTGGAAGAAGATACGGCGTATCCATGATACTGAGGATATGCCGTATATGTAATTACGAAGATTCTAAGACCTACTCGTACTCAGAGGAATACGGCGTATCCATCTCTGGAGATACGCCGTATAAAAGCCCTAGCTCATGAAGAACCACAACGTGCTTTAAAGACATACGACACAACTAGCACAACTAACACAACTTAATGAATACAATAGAGTGTATCAAGAACAAGAAACATCTCAGTAGTCTTGAGGTGATGAAGAAGCCGAGCAACTCTTCTCTTGAAAATTGGAAGACTCATATGCAAGAAACGTGATATCGTCTTTTAAGAAGAACCTTGAAAAACACAAGAATATAACTACAAGAATGATCCTTGGATCTGAGATTAGAGAGATATAAGAATAAGAGAAGAAATATGTAATAAATAAGGAAAAATGACTCACTATTTATAGACAAAAACTATAGTGTTCACCTAGATCCGGCGGATCTCTTGGAAAAAGGGATATGGCTAGTGTAAACCTAGGGATATGGCAACTGGGTTAATCTAGTCATGATTTTGGGTTACAATGCTGGGTTTTGGGTTATGGGTCATGGACTATGGGCTATGGGTACCCAACATGATGTCATGCATGTTGCAAAGCATACTTTGGGTTATGGGTTATTGCTAAGATGACACGCCGAGTGTATTGCTAAGACTTCGGCATGAAGTGGAGATAAAGCATAACAAGGCGTACCGTATACGTGTAATATGGAACCGGAACATGCCAAAAAGAAAAAAAAATGTTAACACAAGAATGGTCATAAATTGTGTGAAAGTCTTTCAAGAAAACTTTTTTTTTCGCCCACCCAAAATTTTAGTTCCCGCTCTTTTGTCCCTCCACCCCACTGCCCAAATTTTTGAATTTTGAACCATAATTGAAACTTTCCCTCATTCCCTTTTCAATTTTGACAAGCTCTATTCTTTTTTTCCTTTTCACTTGCTGAGGCACACACATACAAACATCAACCTCAAATTGTCAAGTACTTACTTCATATCCATGGTTTTAGCTCGAAATCTTCCACAACCTGGTATGTAATATTGCTCTAACATTCGTTTAGTAATAAAAATTCGTTATGTGCTATTTGGTATACGATTGACTTTGGCTTACGCAATCGACTTGTCGATGTATGTGGCTCTTCTACCTTGTAGTTGAAAGCCCTAGTTAATGTATGCATTATTTACGCCTAGAATTGTTTATTAGCATTTATCGAAATAATTATGCATGTGGCTAATTGTTTTACATATGTTAAAATTGTTTAGTTATATGTTTATATTATTTGAGTGTGTTTAATTTTTATTAAAATGGTTTTTTGTTTATATATTGTTTGACATGTTAGTAAGCAAAAAGGGTTTTTATGAATAGAAAATTAAATGGACTAAATAATGGAAAAATTGATTTGTTTTTCTAAGAATTAAATCTTGAACTTTTAGTCGATTGATCATTTGTACTAAATGGTTAGAACGGCTCACCCACTAGAACAAACTATAAAGGGGTTTATGAATAAGTGCGCACGATCACACCGAAAGGATGTCTAAGGTTATGCTTTTGCGCTACACGGTCCTCGCCCTCTGTAAGTTCGATTGGAGCTACCTAGTATAACCATTATTTGTACAAAGCATCTTAGTGCAAAGTTGTAAGTTTCTCAACGCATCGATTAAAACTTTGTAGAATTTAATCTTAGCAATTAAAATATTATGTAAGTTTTTCGAAAATTTTATGATATAAAGTTGTATGCATGCTTCTTTATACATAAGTTTTGATTACACGTCAAAAATGGTACCCTTTAAATTTAAGTTTATGCCATCTAATGATATGAAACACGTGAAGTTGCAATTTAGTTATGTGAGACCTTGATCTAGATTACAATAACAAGGTGAATTTTTGTTGTGTGAGACCTCGGCTTAATTATTTGCGGTTTCTAAGTTAGACAACTTAATTAAGTTAGTTAGTGAGATCTATGACTTAAGGCACAAGATGGGATAAAACATGCTTGCGTTTGCATTAATTGTTGTGGCAAAATTGTAAATCCCATAACTTTTGGAATTGAAAACTTGTTTGTCAATTATTGTTTTCAACAATTACCTATTCTATACTTTCACCACTAGCGAGATCAAGCGATGTGGTGAAACTATGATAATGAGGATCCAAAATTCAAGGAAAATACTATGGTTAATATGAATATTGACCAAAGGGTATTTTATTTTCTTGAATGTTTACTTATCAAAAGTACTAACTTTTGAACTTTTATTCTGTAGAAATGGATCAAGTGAATCTCTTGCACTAGCCTCGTCGTTCAAATCTATGTTTGATCGAGAGAATTATTGGTAGCGCAATTTCAATGATTGGTATCGGCAACTCAATTGTCTTGAGGGTTGCCAAAAGACTAGATTATTTGACTACGCCTTGTCCTCCAGAACCTCGCAAATGGTGCTACTTCTTTGAAACACGTCTTTGTATGGCAATCTGAGTATGACAAGTATAATGAGGTCGCTTGCATTATGCTTGGGAGTATGAATTCAAACTTGCAAAACAGTTTGAAAATTACTTCCCTAACCTCATGCTCGAAGAATTGCAAAGGTTGTTTGAAAAGCACGTGTTGTAGAGTGTATGATCGATAGATGCTCTACATAGTTGCAAGCAGGAGAAGGAAACCCTGTGAGCGCCCACTGCACGGAAATGATGAGTTACATGGACCAGCTTGGGAGACTCAACTATGTCTACCCCAATGACATACAAATTGGCCTTATCAACGGATCCCTTAATAAGGAGTTTGATGGTTTCAGTGCGTAATTACAATATGCATTGCATGGGAAGGCAATCGATGAGGTACATGCAATGCTCATTGATTACGAGAAAGGTTTGCCAAGAAGGCCCCTACACTGCGGTTTTAACCATCCAAAAGGGTAGGATTTCTAAGCCTAATAAGCCGCTAGCGAACAAGAAAGGGAAATGTAAGGGTAAAGTTGATAAGGAAAACAAGTTATGGCTTATCAACAAGAACCCAAAGTACCCTCCCAAAAGCGTGAGAATACAAAGAAGGATCAGCTTGTCATCAACGCACCAAGGTAGGACCTTTGGAAGAGGAATTGTCCACTCTACCTTGATGAGTTCACGTAATAAGAGGTATAAAAATCTTGCACGTGGCTAATACTCCGGTACTCTTTTGATGATAGAATTATTTGCTTTTCCTCATAAAATAAATTCACGGGTATATGATCTTTGGATGTGGTATTCACATTTGTAATACTGCAGGGGACTTAGAGGAGCAAGGAAGCTTGCCTATGGACAACAATACCGCGTGGGTAATGGAGCACATCACGATCGTTGAAGCTATAGGCACGTTTGATTTAGTTTACCTTCGGGTTTAGTCTTGTCTTTGAGCGATTGTCATTCGCGCCTTCTATTGTTAGGGGTGTCGTTTCAGTTTCCTTGTTAAAAGATATTGGTTTTATTCATACATTTCTTGATTATGGAATTTGGTTTCTTTAAATGGTGTTTTTACTTTAATGTTATTCCAAGAAATGGTGTGTTTGAAATTGATTTACATGATAATATGATTGATAAAAGTAATTCGACTTTAGCATCAATAATAAAAGAATCAAAAGTGATTTGGATTCTTCATTTCTTTGGCATTGTAGACTAGCTCACATAGGCAAGAAACGCATGCAAAAGCGCAACATGATGGGCTTTTGCAAGACATCAATGATGAATCATTTGATAAATGCGAATCTTGCATATCGGGAAGATGACCAAGAAACCTTTACAAATAGTTTAGAAAGGGCTTCGATCTTCTTGGTGTGATACATCTTGGCGTATGTGGACCACTAAGACATGTGTCAAGGAAGGGTGATAGCTACTTCTTAACCTTTACTGATGATTTCAGTCGTTATGGTTGTGTTTATTTACTTAAACATAAACATGAAGTCTTTGAAACATTTAAGGTTTTTAAGAGTGAAGTAGAAATGCAACTAGGAAAGAAGATTAAAGCTCTTCGATCCGATAGAGGTGGTGAATATTTAAGCCAAGAGTTTAAAGATTATCTAGCTGAGTGTGGTATCGTTCAGCAACTCACATTTCCATATACTCCACAACAAAAGGGTGTATCTGAGAGAAGAAATCGTACATTGTTAGACATGGTGCGATCAATGTTTAATCTTACAACTCTTCCCTTATCCTTTTGGGATTATGCTTTAGAAACTGCTGTTCGCATATTGAATATGGTTCCAACTAAGAAGGTTGATAAGACTCCTTATGAAGTGTGGTATGGGAAAGCTCCTAACTTGTCTTACTTAAAGGTCTAGGGTTGTGAGGCGTTTGTTAAACGTGACTCTGCTGATAAGCTACAACAAAGATCTGTTAAGTGTATCTTCGTAGGATACCCAAAGGAAACTATGGGTTACTACTTTTACTTTCCACCTAAAAACAAAGTAATTGTTGCTAGGTATGGAGAATTCCTTGAAAGGGATCTCATATCTCATGAATTCAATGGGAGAGTTTATGATCTGGAATATGATCAAGAAGATACAACACCTTCGAAAACACTATCCAACCTCAAGTAGAACACGAAAGTCCGAGTGTTCCACACGAGTTGAAGTGGTTCCCATTCGTGATCTGCAAGGACTACGCGTGCACTGGCGTCTATGTCTCAACATAGATCTTGAGGAAAATTTGTTAGGGGATCTTGGTGAACACGCTAACTATAAGGTGCCCATGATGAGTCACGAAAAGGAAAAATGGCGAGTTGCAATGAATGGGAAATGCGATCCATGAAGATAACGAAGTTTGGATAGAGGTTGACTTACCTCCAAATGCTAAGGTAGTTGGAAGTAAGTGGCTCTATAAGATAAATCTTGACATGGATGGCAATGCACACACCTATAAAGCTCGTCTTGTAGCTCAAGGGTATACTCAAACTTTTGGGATAGACCGCGAGGAGACATTTTCTCCTGTGTGCGACATTAGAGCTATTAGGATTCTTATAGCCATAGCTGCGTACTATGACTATGAGATATGGCAAATGGATGTCAAAAGCGCCTTCTTAACGGTCGCCTAGATGAGGATATCTATATGGCGCGACTGAAGGGTTTGTGAATCCAAAGTTTCCAAAGCGTGTATGCAAACTTCAAAGATCCATTTATAGGTTAAAGCAAGCATCAAGGCAATGGAATAAGAAGTTTGATGAAGAAATCAAGAAATTTGGTTTCACTCAAAATCTTGATGAGCCATGTGTGTATCACAAAGCTAGTGGGAGTAATGTTATTTTCCTTATCTTATATGTCGATGACATATTGATCATGGGAAAAGACATTCCAAGTTTGCAAGATGTAAAGTCTTATCTTGGAAAGTGCTTTTCTATGAAGGATTTAGGGTAGCGACATTTATTCGGGAATCAAGATCTATCGAGATAGATCAAGGCGGTTAATTGGACTAAGCCAAAGTGCTTACATTGATAAAATATTGAAGAGATTCAATATGCAAGATTCCAAGAAGGGATATTTGCCGATGCAAGTTGAACATGACTTAAGTAATAAACTATGCGCGTCAACACGAAGAGGTGACACATGAGAAAAGTTCCTTATGCTTGTTGTAGGATCTATCATGTATCTTGTGAGATGTACAAGGCGATGTGGCGTTTGCACGAGAATATCACCGATCGGTATCAACAGAACCAGTGTGAAACATCTGGCAGTTATTAAGAACATTCTTAAGTATCTAAGGGCTACTAAAGAAATGTTTATAGTGTATGGAGGAAATCGGATGCGAACTTGATGTTACTGAGTTTTGCGATCGTCATTCCAAACCGATAAAGATGATACGAAGTCTCGACGGGTTATGTCTTTGTCATTAATGGAGGAGCGATTGATTGGAAGAGCAAGAAGCGGAACAACGGTTGCGATGTCTATTCTGAAGTGAGTACATAGGCTGCTTGAAGGCGCGATGGAAGTCGTTTGGATTAGGAAATTCGATTCGGGACTCGGAGTAATGCCTCAATCGAATTACCTTTAAATGTATTGTGACAACTCTGCTGCAATAACATTTGCCAATGAGCCTGAAGTCATGAAGGGCGCCAAACATTTTCCTCGTCGATATCACTATGTTCGAGAACAAGTCGAAATAGGTGAAATCAATCTACTCAAAGTTCATACAGATGATAATCTAGCTGATCCCTTTACGAAACCTTTGCCAAAGGAAAAACTTAGTGACCATGCTGATGGGATATGACTTCGTTTAGCTAGTAGTTTCATGTAGATCTGTGATTAGTATTTGGATAAAGGATGTTATGAACAAATGTTACTTTAATGAAATAAAATAGTTGTTTATGTTTATTTTTCATTTTCTTAATATTATATCCTATATTTGCATGTTTAATCCGTGAATAACTTATGTTATTCTAAATAGTCCGTTGTTGATCAATGATGTGGGAATGTCATTGAATTAAGACAAATTTGAGTTTTGGTAGAATATTCTTTTAAAGTATATTGATGCGTAGGACATACCAGATTCACATGATATTCAATGAATTGAATATAGGACTCATCCCAACTTTACATGATGATACTTTATGGATCTTTGTCATTAAGTATATCATAAAGTGTTTATCCTCAGACTTAAGATACCAGATAACTGATATGAATGTAGTGCACTTGTGTAAGATAGTCTAACGCTATCCGTGGCGGTAGTTATAAGGGCTATTTTCGGAAGTGTTACAAAGTTCATGAGTTATGTTTGTAGTCAAGAGAATTTGTTCATTTGAATTTGTTTCAAAGCATAATACTATATTTGGGCTCCTCGTAGGGTTGACAAGATGTTTGTATGGCCATACCCAAGATCTGTCTGGGATACGTTCAGATGATTTGGTAATCTTGTTCAATCGAATATAACGAGAAACAGAATATTAAATTATGAAATGACTTGATCCATATTCATAGTTAATGTAGTATTAGTAACAAAAGGATAAGTAAAATGATGAACCATTAAATGGTTTTTCAGAAACCATACTCGATTCGATCTGGGGCATTGGCGTGTTAGGCTAGACTAAACCAAAGGTCAATACTATATTTAGTAATATCCAGTGGGAGCTGAAAGGTTTTATGGATATTTAAATATCGTATGTCCGGATTCGAACTCGAGACTTCGGATTGCACACATTACGTATGAGAGTTGATGTTAAATAATTAATATATATAAAAGTTATTATTATTAATTATTTGTCATGAAATAAAACATAACGATAGTTAATATTTAACGAGGTTTGATTATAAATGTGAACTATAAGGACTAGAATTGAAATTAGAAGTCGGGAAAGATCTAGAACCCCTCCATGGGTCTAGGCCGATCGGTTTGGGTCTCCCAAAACTTGGTCACCAAGTTAAGTTACCTATAAATACAAACCCATGTATTCATTCACAACATAACCTTGGATCACCAATAAACCTAATTTCTTTTCTCCTCTCCTCCTCTTGTGTTTGGCGAATCGCACAACCCCCTCCTCGAGGATCGATTTTTCAAGCTCAAGATACTAGTGTTTGGTTTTATTTGTGATTCAAGAACCTAGCTTTTCATATCAAATTGCTAATAATGCGTGTGTACAAGAGCGAAGGACAAGTGCACTTGTGTTTGTGATTTCCTTGGTGGTCGACTTCTTGTGAGTCGATTTGGTGAAACCCTAAGTTAGGGTTTTGGGTTTTGTTACTTGTTCACAATACCGTTTGGTTCTTGTTTTGCTAAAAGGCAGCGTTTCTTATTCGGTTAATTAATATACATATATTATTCTTATTCTTCCATGCATGCTTTGATGATGTTTACTTGCTTTTGTAAATTGTTATGATTAGTAAAACCCAGCAGATTAGCCTTTAGTGGTGCGATTTTTATGACTCGAACCACCAAGATGGTGATTTCACTCTCTGACTCGGTCATTCTTTAATTACATTTAGAGTTTCGCTAGAGTTGGTGGTATCGGAAAGGTATTACTAATTTTTTTTAATTCGATTATTATCTTCTTATAGTTTCATATTTGTTGTTTGATGATTCTTAAGTTTGTTTTGTTAGGTCTAATAATTAAAGTCGATGTAAACAATTGCCATCTAAAGGTTTTTATTGTTAATGGTGTTAAGGTTATTATTGTGAACACAAAATTCTCTTGCTCTAAAAAGTGTATTTCATTATCATATAGTTATTAATAATGATAAACTAAAAATAATAAAAATTGAATTGACATCCTTTGTTCTTGTCTAATTTTCAGGTCCACTTATGAAAGAATGTTGTGATTGAAGAAGACCACACTATACTCTCTCTAGTCGACATATTGGTCAAGTTTGAGAAGCTCGGACCTCAAAGGACAAAAGTAATGGAAGGCTTTATTGTGTCAAACTCTAACCGTTGGAGTAGAGCCAATGGAAGCAAAGCAGAAAATGAAGACTTTATATGCGAACAAGCTGTGGATTCGTGTGGTGGAAAGCAAAATGAAGTTCAAGATGTATACATGGGGGTAGGTTTTGGATTGATATCTGATTTCCATAGTCTTCTTGACTTATTGTGAGCTTTAGATGGAAAACCAAAGATTTCTTGTATGCTTGTATTTTATGAATTTTGGTACACTTGAATTTTGTATATTCGTATGATTGCATTATTTACTTGAGTTTGATTTATGTATTTAGAAATATTTTGTTTTAATTCTTGTTGTATATAATATTGAAAAAGCTAAATAATGCTAATATTCAAAAGAGTAAAATTACTTTGCAACAATATAATTCCATTGCAAAATCTTATGGCTGCAAACCCGTAGCAAAATTTTACCGTTAACGTTTTAGTTGCAAATTTGTTGAAAAAGTCTTCGTTGCAAATCAGTTTCTAATTTGTAACCACTTTTGTTCCATTGCAAAACCGTCACAAATAATTTTCAGCCATTGCAAATAAAATTTGCATGGAGCATTTATACAACGGTCGTGATCCGTTGGAAATCCGTTGCAAATAACCAATTCCAACAGATTTGCAACCGATTTCGACCGTTACATTTGGCCAGTTGTGTTGTAGCGTTATGGACTTTGGGTCATGGGTCATGGACTTTGGGTTATGGATTATGTATTATAGACATTACCCAACTTGATGTCATGCACGATGCAATGAACATGGGCCATGGGTTTTGGGCCATGGGTCATGGATTACCTAACACATTTACTTACACTTCTATTATTACAAACAAATACATAGCTAAACAATGTAAGTACGTAGTAAAAATAAATGCAACGAACAAACACACTATTGTACTATAGTGGGCGTTTAGTTAGACGTTCAAGCAAGGATCCATAGATCTATCCGGTTTTCTAACTTCTAACGTAATAGACAACTAATTAAGCAAGAGACGACAATCAATAATCAACAACTATGTTTCATTCAATCCTAAGCAAACACTAATGAGTTTAGCTAATCATGTTATAGAGAAGAGAAGATAAACATATAATCAAACAACACATAAAGAGAAGAGAAGATAAACATATAATCAAGCACTCGGGGCTCGCCTGGACCCTACTGTGGGCGCCTCGGAACCCGTCATTCGGGCTTCTCCCGAATGATAATCATAATAACGTCATACAAGTGTGCACCATGACTTGTTGAACATTTATCACGATTACACATTGGTCAACTAAGTCAATCCATTACACTTTAATCGGTGCAAGATCACCAACATCTTTATGGTTCAGGTTCTTATTGAAGCTTTTCTGATGTAGGAAAAGTTCGAACCATGCATAAGCATGATAAAGGCGGTTAGAAGAAATCGAGAAAATCTCGATCAACTTCGCATAATATACAGCCATCAAGGATGATTTCGCATCTTCTTAACCACGCTCATTAACACATAAATATATTCTAGCGTTTAAAGGCTTCCTTCGGATACAATCACACATAAAGAATTATAAAATTATGATTAAGGAAAATTATAACATATAAAAGTAGTGTAAACATATAGTGAGAAACCTGCCAAAGTTCAAGCTCGGTTGCAACTTTTAACTGCTCAAATCTTGTATCAGGATAAAAATGAAGGCTTTCAGGAGCGGCTGTTGGATCAGGTCTGTCCCTCTGGTCTCTGTACCTGTTCAGGTTGGAAAGATAATTAAGTATTATCTCACAAAGCTTGCAAAAACAAGTAGGGTTGGATCAGTTAGAAAATTAAACCCCTTAACGGTATCATACATATATGAACAAATAGATATCAAGGAAAACTACCAGCATACTTAAACATATATAACAAACTCTAAATATATGTGTAATATATAATAGTCTATCAAAATATAAATATCAGGAAATTGGGGCAAACGAAAGGGAGAAAAAAACCCTAAACATGCTTGAAATTAACAATTCATCCACCAAGGAGGTGATGGATTTTATTTATTTATTTTATTAATTTATTTATTTCTGCATGTAGTATTTAATTAATAAATAATTTTTTGAAACTGCAGTCTATAATGATCTGTCTGGACACCAGTAACTGGATGGAAAACACCAAATCACCTATGTTTAAGGAACAAGTAGAGGCTATTGAACTCTATTGTGACAACAAATTCAAGGTTCTTCTCATTCAAGATTTAATTTTTTCCTTGACGTCTATAACAATTCAAGGTTCCTTTTTGACAGTCTAACTCGGAGACTGTCGTGGTGTATATGGAATGGCTGATCTTAATCTTCGTAGTCTGATTAGCACTACCAGAAATATTACAGCAATCAAGAGGGCCATTAATGGTTATTAGCAGCTTCTTCTTCTTCATTTTTAATACCTTGGCCCTGTAGTATTTATTTATTATAATCTTGATCATGTTTATTGCAGATGCAACAATTGGCGGAAATTTGCGGTTATCAACGGCGGCCGTAAAGGCTATTTATCATTGGTTCAGTCGCTATGACACAGATATGCAAAAAAGGATTGTCTTTTTTGCTGGAGGGTATGTATATATAATCTGCCATATTAATGCAACTTTTCAATCATAATTTTATATCCCCGTGTGTGTGTGTGGCTTTCAGTCCTGTATATTCTCTACTGAAAGACGGAAAGGCGTTAGGATTACGAATGAAGAGGATCAATGTACCTTGTGATGTCATCAGCTTTGGTGACCCGTACATCGATAAGAAGAATCTTTTCAACACCTTTATTCATATTGCAGATAACTATAAGGGCAACTGCAACGTTTGCCATGTTCCACCTGAATGTTCTGTTTCTCAGGCCCTATCCAGGTTTAATTATAATCTCTTTGCTTAATTGGACTCTACAGCTTTTTTCTTTACATATATCTTGTAGTAACCTTTTTCTATCAGATCTAAAATCATCAACCCACATGCTGGAGGAGGAAGCAGTTCACCGCCACCTTCTACGAACGAAGTTTCAATTCAGATCTGTGTGAAAGCTCCTCCTAGTCGTGCCAAAGATGCTAACACAGACTGTAATTATTATTATTATTTCTTAAGGATTTTGGTTTTTATCAATCTTTTAACATTTTTTCCTTGCATTTTAGGTCCCTTTTGCCAAAGGGTACTTTTAACTCTTGAGGAAAAGAACCTTCGCTCGTAACTCATCCTATAGATTTGGACAACAAGCCTGAATGGTGATAATTTTATATAACTTTCTGAGTTTTTTGTATAAAGGATTGATTTTTATACGAGTTTGAAGGTTGAGTGGTTGTTTGTCTTTTTATAGGTTTGCTCAAGCGAACCCAGATGGGGATGGGTTACTGCCTTTGATTAGCATTGATGGTGGACAATGGGTTTCCAATTCTGATGTTATTGTGGAGATGATTGAATTGAAGCATCCGGGAACCCCTCTAGTAACTCCACTTCATTGTGCCTATTTGTATGTTATCTTCACCCCTTGTGTGCCTTTATATGTACCATATAGACATACAACAACTGCGTTACCAATCGCTTTTTAAAAGCTACTGTTAGTTTTTCCATATATAGCCATATACAAAGCCCCTTTATAATGTAGTGATAGAGTTTGCAATTGCGGGTGTTTGAGATTCTTCGTTGAACTGTAGCGATCGCCGTTTTAAATAACCAATTTCTTATTTAATTAATTGCAGAATCACAGTTTAGATTAGCAATCCCTAACACCCTCAACTTTGCTATAAAAATGTAGCAAGTTGTTTTATTAAGCGCATTATTTGAAGTCATATTTTTGGCATCACAATTCTGAAAGTGAATACTAATTATTGTTTACATGTCAAGGATGATTATCTTTTACGTTGAACTTAGGTGTATTCAAATTAAATGCGGTTTAAGGGGGTCAAATAAATTATGCTTAAGGAATACTGCCACAAAACTTATGTAGCTGTCTTGTGTTGATTCAAATACCATTTCTTGTTGCTGTTGATTGTCGTTTTTGATTATTCCATATCACATGACCTCTTCATTTTCTGTTGTGACATGAAATTGTAGGGGGTTAAGGATTCCCCAAAAGCTTTTGGCATTTTTAAAGGAAGAGAATGATCGTACTCAGCATGCTTTACTTGCTGAGTTGAAGACATTGGAAGAACACCTCTTTGAAAATGTTTGTTTTTTTTTCTGAGATACCCTTTTACATATATGTATATATATGTATGTGTGTGTGTGTGTGTAAATGATGACTAATTTGTATGTTATAATATTTAAGGGGCCTTATCTTAATGGAGGAGATGTCACAACCCTTGATTTGAGCTTGGCACCAAAGTTGTACCACCTTGTGAAGGCTTGTAAACATTTTAAAAGTGGAATATTCTCGATGAATTAACTGAAGTGTCCAAGTACACCAAGGTACGCCACTTTCTTTTTCAATTCTTAATCTTTTCTTGATAATTGTTAGTCTCCCACGTACAACTATTCCACCGTTGATCAAAAACACTTGAACACCTTTTGCGTACCTAATTGGTGCAATCATATGCTGTTGTAAACTTGTAATTGGCTAATTGGTGAAACCTTCATTCATATATTCACTAATCTAAAGTAATGGTGTTTTTACACATTAATATGACAGTCTTTGGCATACCCTTATTCCTGCTAAGACTATTAATTGCTGGAATGCATACATGCTGGAATGTCTTACTTGTAATTGGCTAATTGGTGAATATTATTGATTTTAAAGTTAGGAAAACACATGTCCTGTTTATCAGGGCCATTATATTATTGGGCGAAAATAGTCATTGTTTGCAACATGGGATTGAATTGGCCCATTTCATGTTTATCTTTACTCTAAAGCTTGTAGTGATAGAATTGGTGAATACTAGGAAATTTTGTTAAAAAAAACGCGACACTATATCTTACTATGAAATCAATGGATTGGCCACGAGGCAAAGGAGCGTAACCGTCCACTACTGATATAAAGAAACTGGCTCATGAGATAAAAACATATGAAATAGGTATTCGAGGGTCTCAGATTTCTGCTTGTCATTAAAGATCAGCATGGTGTAAAATAATGTCCTTTGTCATATAAATTTGTGTGTTCAAGACTTGAGCTTTTTTTTTTTTTTTTTTTTTTTTTTTTGCAGTCGCTCTTCAAACGCCAGTCGTTTAAGAAAACCAAACCTCTCCGAGAGGATGTCAATGCTGGATGGGAGGACCGTAAGTTAAAAGTTAATGCATGAACGAAGTCATGTCAAATTATAGCTTTAGTAACTTATCATGTGCACTTGTTGTCAGGGCCGGCCCTAAAGTGTATTGTGACTAGGCCATTGCCTAAGGCCCCCAACTTCTATGGGCCCCAATTTTCCAATCCAACTATAACAACACAGACTGCTGACAATTTATATCCATGGCACAGCGTCTCGAGAAGACTATAACATAATAACCGTACTATACAAGAATGGAGAGACATTAAAATAAAGAAGTATGGAGGGACACTAAACAATAAAGTATGGGTAGGACTGCAGATTCCTTTTGATAGCCACGCCTATTAGCAGCAATATAAAAACAAGAGAGGAATGAGGAGAAGCACCGAAAGGCCCCTGCACATATAAGACATAGACAATAAAGAGCCAAAGTAGAGATTAGAGATAGATAAGTTCCAGCAATGTTTATAAATTTAATTGTAAGTTTATTTATTTATCTCCATCAATCTAATTTGTTGTTCATCTCATCTCCATCCATATATAATTGTAAGTTTGATTATTTACTGTTATCTAATTCATTTTTATTTTTTTTAACAAAACAACCAGCGGCACCACCACCGCGGCGGCAGTGCGGAACCACCAGTCACCACCACTACCAGCGGCCCTCTTTTTTTCACGAATTTGGTAATTCGAACAGCCCTCTTTTTTTCACGAATTTGTGTAATGTCGAAAAGATTCCGTCACCACCACTACTGAGATCCAGTGGTATTGCGGTGACAGGTGAGGTCGCAAGTGCAACAGGTATGTAAACTTTTTTTAATGCTAATTGATTAGGCCCCAGAATTGACCCCGCCTTGCCCCAAAATGCTTGAGCCGACCCTGCTTGTTGTCAAGGATCAGTTATCAACTGTACTAGAATTAACTAGAACTAAGACCCAGGTTTTAATAATAAATTAAATCTAGAGTTAATTACATGAATGGTCCCTGTGGTTTGTCAAAAATTACGGTTTGGTCCCAACACTTATTTGACGGTCAACTAACGAAAATGTGGTCAAGGGACCAAATCCAGAACTAATCAAAACCATAGGGATCAAATCATAAAAAAAAAGTTTAGGGACCAAATCCGTAATTTTCGACAAACCACAGGGACCATTCATGTAATTAACTCTTAAATCTATTTAATTATTATTGTCTGACATGCATCTTGATGTTCTATTACATCGACACTAGAAGGCCTTACATGTTCTAAAAACTATTTCAGACATGAGACCTGACTTGTTCCATGTAACATAATATATGCCCTTGAACCAGTATCAGCCTTTGTAGTAGTAATCCTCCTACATATAAAACACCGAGGTAACCTTGCTATATAGTACGTGTCTGGGTCTTCTATATAAAATAAATAATAATAAAAAATAAAATCCAAGGTAGCCTTGCTATATGATATGTGGCTGATTTTTATTTATTTATTTAAATAATGATTTATAAGCTGATTCTTGTCAAATATATAGATTGTGGAGTTAATTACATAAATGGTCCCTCTGGTTTGTCAGGTGTTACTGATTTAGTCTAAACTTTTATTGTTGTGGATCCTCTTTTATTCTGTTAATTTGACTGTTAATTAGTCATGTGCTATAAGCACATGTAAGGTTACTTTGTCAGTACATTATTCAACTAGTAAAACCAAAGGGGCCTGCACTGCATATAACTCTACACGCTCACTCTAACTCTTTCACCTTCACCGCCTCACACTATCTTCACACAAACTTTTCCTAACCACACAAACTTCTCTTAAACCCACATTGGTACCAAGTACCAACCACCATCAAATTCAGCTACCATCGCCTTTATTGCGGCCAACAACGGCTTCACAGCAACTGCCAACCATTACCACCATGCCACCGCCTCATGTCATGATCTTAGTGTCGCCGCCATCCGTCACCACTTTCACAAGCGTCATCGAACCACCACTCACTTAACATTTAATCTCATCCATCACTCCTTCAACATCCCACATTCTTTACCAATATCAAATCACACACATGGTTTTCGGCTGGCTGCGGTTCAACAATCACGGTTTCCAGGTCTTTCTGTGTAATTGCGTGTGTGTGATTCCAAATCTATTCGTGTGCATGTTTCTAGATTATTACGGAGTATATTACTATGGTCTTTTGTTTTCAGATTTTACAGTTTTTGTTTATAGATTTGATATTAGCACATTACATCTTTCTTTCAATTTTATGCTCTTTTATTTAAGAAGATGAACTAAAAGGTGATTTGAAAGTTTATTTTGGATTACGATGAAAAGGGGATTAATGGGTGTTTGTATGTGTTTAAGTGTAAGCTGTGAACCATAGTATGAGTGGCAGTAAAATTAACGAGCAATCGCTAGATAATTATCATGGTGACCACATTGTGGACTAAGGGGAAATAAAGTGACATTTTTTTTTGTGCATTTACTCTTTTTTTAATTAAATAGTTTAACAGTTTAAATAAAAAAATAATTTTAGTTTACCATGAAATATTTAATAATGAAGGTAATTATTAATTTAAATAAAAGTGAGGGCAGTTTGGACATTTCACTTGTTTAGACATCGTTTAACTGTCAAACTAACGGATTTATTGGTCAAGGGACCAAACACGTAATGTGTCAAAATTATAAGGAGAGGATCCGCAAAACAAAAAGTCTGTGAACTAAATCCGTGATACCCGACAAACAATAAGGACCGTTTATATAATTAACTCTAGATTGTGGATCTAACACTTTATATATACTAGGTACTAGACTATAGACCCGCGGGTTTCGCGGACGGCAATAAAACATTGTACTAAAACTAAGATAAAGCGGATTATGATAGATAAAGAAAAGGAGTTTAGAGTGTTCTAACTGTTAAATATCTCTTTAATGAAAAAAAAAGAAAAAAAGGGTGCCAATATAAACTTGACCATGTTAAAATAAGAAGCAAGCATGCATAATTCTTAACTATATGACAGTCATTAGAAATTACAGATTACAAAAGCATTATATGAAACCCTCATCACAAAATCATCTAATAATGACAATAATCACACACATATAAACTAAGACATATAGATGATTAATATAGAAAACTTGTATCGACAATTCTCCAACTAAATCAGTTCTTTAAACCTCTGTTACCTTATCGGTTGGTTAAAATTCCAACCATGAAAAATAACTTCCCAAGAATCCAAGCTACCATGGTTATACCTGCAACATAAGTAGGTCAGTATGAGATATGGCAATTTCAACCCCCAATTATATTGAAACAGAGAATAATCAGGTTCTAATTTCAATTTACATGAATATGAATCATACCAGGTTCTACGCTATTGATAATGGCTCAAATGTACAAAATCAGCTATGAAGGAAACAAACGAATAAAAAATCGTCCTGTGTGCATTTAATGCTTAGTGACCCAAATCCATTTATATAATGTTTTAGCTACTTATAAAATACAGTATGCGGACAAACCCGAAACAGTTAATTTTTAACATCATATAGAAAGTACTCGTTTCTTGAACCCATTTGACCCAATGGCTAACCTGTCCGCTTTGCCACCGTGTATAAAGTAAAGATACAAATCATAATTTTACCCACCTCCCTAGGTGGTAGTTAGCGAACCAGTGATATTTACCACAACAAAAACTTTTGAGTGATGCACTATAGTAACAACTTTTTTACTTTTTACACTACAATATTATGCACATGTCTCCCTAGCTTCCATGCAGGCTACCCATTCCCCCTCCCTCAATTCGAGAAAGCCATAGTCACCTGTTCCTGGATTGCCAAGGAAGGCTATATGAGGCGGTCTTCGAGTTCTCACTTTCAAGCCAAGGGCCCTTCGCCTTTCATCTAGAAGCATCCCTTTAGCCCATTTCTGAAACTGTAACTTCGGCTCATTGAGGCCCACTATATTTGATAATTCCTTTTCAACCTCATCCATCATAGCTTGTGTTCCACTGCATGATACAATTATCTACAAAACCCGCTGCCAGGAACATATTCTTTATCACACATGGAAAACTAACATAGTCCTATAATGGGTCGATTTGAAGTTACTTGTCTCAAATGCAAGAGCTGCAAGATTAGAATAATATAATGGACAAATAAGCAATCTCAAACACATTTACATAATATGCATAAAGTAACATACAAAAATGAAGAAATTCAACAAGCAGGCGCTTATATAAGCAATCCCAAACGCCCTGTTACGGTAAAATAATAGTTCATTAACATAAAAAGCAGTAAACTGTGTTCTTTTGAGTCAGAAAGTTATGATCACATTAATATGGAGCCGAAACATAGTAGCAGTAGTAATTCTATACCAAGAAATATGCGAAGAGCTAAATCACTTGCAAATAACTCACCAAGGTCAAGTCTAGATGTTCTGCATAAAAAATAGATAATTAAATCTTAATCAACTTTATACTATATGACCTCGTGAGAATATAAACTTTCACAATTTTGTTGATGTGATGATCAAAGAAAAGAGAAATGAACACATAGATTTGCTTTGACTTCGGTAGAAGCACCGTGATGGGCTTCTTAATCATGGTTACAATCCTCATTAACCTAAAATGGGCTTCGTAATCATAGCTCACTTGCATCAAAATAAAGTACACATTATTTGAAAGTTTCAACCATAAGAAAAATAAATTATTTGTAACATAAATCAGTCCAATGCAACGAAAACAATATAACGTAAGCAAGAATATTCACTGACACCTCAAAGACCAACTGTCATAACTAACAAAATTATCTAATCACTTTGTCCCAAATTGAATGTCCACTTTCAAACCGCACAAAGAAAAGTACAATTATTACACTCTACATCAACAAAATGTCATCTTCATCTTTTAAAACATTTGAATTGGTTGAAAATTTTGAAAGTTGACACTAATTTTGGTACACATCGAAACACAAAGTCCTTACATACATTTCATCAAACACCTTAAATACATCCTAACCCAAAAACCTCAAATCACAACATATAAACTAAAATCCAAACCAATCAAACACATACCAACTTCATTTCACACAGAACCCACAAAAACCCATATCAGCAATTCCCCCAAAACCACATAAAAATCACACAAACTCATTAAAAAACCTACTCTTTAAACATTTTTTGCTTACAACAGAATTCCGATCATTAATAAGTGATGGTTTGTCTCTAAGAAGCTTCATTACGTGTGAAAGATAACCGGAGTTGCATACACCATGGACAGTGATGGGCTTGTTACTTTGATTATTTTATCATCATATAACATTGGATAGAATATTAAGACGAAACTGATATTCATATCAATACTGATGATATAAAAAGTTTTAATGGAAATAGTATAAAACCTTATCAAAAAAGACGGGAAGAAGGTAAATGGGTATCACAAATTGACGCGTGTATATATGACGTCAATATATGACGTCAGAAAGGGGTTGTTGAATTCAAAAACTTTTCTTTTATTATATATAAAGATAATTAGAACTCTGCATACGCAGAAGCCAACAATGCACAAACTAAACAGGTAAGAGTGATATTTAGTATGTAGAGTTGAGATCGATATAGAAGCTCATATTCTTGGTAACAAATGAGCCAATTATACCTTCCGTTTTTATCTAAATTAATAAAAATAATTTTCCACCTTTTTTAAAACAACATATCTTACAAACAATGAATTTTCAAACCATAAAAATCTGTATCGTGACGAGAATTAAATTATCTTTCATAGATATCGACTTTTATATATTTTCGATGACATTTTTTTCGAAAATTCGTCAGAAAAATCGTATATGATTTTACGAATCATATATGATTTTCAAAAATCATGTATGATTCGATTTTATGAATCATATATGATTTTTACGAATCATATATGATTCTCAAAACTCATATATGATTCGTAAAAATCGAATCATATATGATTTTCACAAATCATATACGATTTTGTTGACCAAATTTTGAAAAAAAGTGGTTAAAATATATAGTAGTGATATCTATAGAAAGATAATTTAATTCTCGTCGCGATGATAATTTTTATCGCGTAACGATTAACGGTTTGCGAGATATTTAATTTTTAAAAGGGTGAAAGTTTATCATAATAAAAATGAATGGGTTATTATTGATTCATTGGATATATAGTAAATTTGAGATCTATATTGAACTTTCTTTAAGTATGTATTAGTGATTAATTGAAAAATAGTTAAGATGTAATCTAAAATTTTACTCATTAGAGTTGAGTTATTTCATATACCCATTATCCCTCACATACTAAGGCGTTCATTTAATTTGATTAAAAAGACAATATTTTAAGATTAAGAAAATATGGAAGTACCAAAAGTGTAAATTCAATTAAAACTTACCACAACCACTCCCTCATTATATATTGATGTGACAAATCTTGCCCAAATTGCAATTAATGGGGTTTTTTTTTTGCATTTTTGGAAGTTTTCAAATGTTTTTATATGTTTTCGTCCATTTTCGTATGTTTTGATACGTTTTCGCCATTTTTCCTACGTTTCGTCCGCTTTCATACGTTTTCGTCCGTTTTCATACGTTTTCGTCTGTTTTTGTACGTTTTATACGTTGTCATCCGCTTTTCATACATTTACGTTGGTTATCACATGTTTTTGTCTGCTTTCGTACGTTTTTAAACGTTTTCGTCTGTTTCCATACATTTTCATCCGTTTCCATATATTTTTGTAGGATCATTATTTTTATTGTGTTGATGATTCGGGTGGTCTTGGATGATCAAAATACATGTTTGCCATAGTTAGAGAGAGAAAGATAGAGAGGTGTTCTTGCTAGAGACTTGGTTCTCAAATGTAAAGGTTAGATTGAATGAGCACCACCCTTCCATGTATGGAAGGGGTATTTATAATTACTGAGACAACTCGACCTCCTATCGGCCCGTGGATCGGTGCTCATGGGTAAAGACCGTCCTTCCTCCACGGTGTTACACTACGCTAAACTACGCTACTAAATAACTAATAAACTACTAAACAACTAAAATAACGGCGCGTCTGAGCTAACTTATGCTAGATCATAATTGGGGTGTGACACTTTAACATGGAATTTTCTAATTCCTAACAATCTCCCTAAGGAGGTCACCCCATGTTTTACATTTTGAATCCTAGCATTCTATTCTTGACTTCGTTCTTGAGCTCGTGACTTGAATTCTTCACTTTCTCAATCTTTGTGCTTTAGTAGCGATTCTTCAAAGTCCATGACCGATTTGTACTTTAAGTGGAGGCCTTTAAGCGATCCACATCTTTGATGATCTTGAGCTTTCTTTGAGATCATCGACCATGATATCTCTCGATCACCCTTTATTGTGTTGCCAACATGTGAAGTTGTGACTTTCGGACCGACATGCTCACACTTTTGAATCAAGACATCTTTCCATCGTAGTGGCGGAAGCCTTCGGTTCATGATATTTGCGGCGTAGCGAAACATAGTATAAAAATATCGAACCGGGTTATGTAGATATGCACCACATGATTTCTTGATTAAGTGTGGATCTTTGTGAGCATGCGGCTTTGGATTGACGCCTCGATTCGATCACCGCAACCGTCAAATGTACCGCAAACAACGATTAGCAATAAAACACACGAAAGTGTCTTTGACCACTTCGTTGAATTGAGTACACGGCCCACGGTTCCCAGTTGATCAAGACAAGTCTTGCCTATGATCAAGTAGGATTCAAGAATCTCCTTGACGGGGTTTCGCAATTGTTCTAGTTGTTCTCAAACCGAACGTCTCAAAGAAGACAACATGGAGTGAGTGAACCAATGAATTGAGATTCAGATTGATGAAAATGATTTGAAAACAATCGTGTATTGCTTGAAGAGAGTTTTGCAATCTGACGAAGGTTTTATGAGAAAGATCAATTTTCAACCAAAATACTTTTTGTATTAGAGAATGAGTACACATTCGACGTGCTAGCGAAAAGAAGAGATTCGCGCATCGAACGGTTTTCTAAAAGTATTTTCAATCGAGATACTTTTGAATTTGAAATGAATACACATTCGACGTGCTAGAGAAAGAAGGTTTGCACATCGAATGGTTTTCCAAAAGTATTCGTCAATTCCATTCTGGACCAAGGTTGATTCACGAGTGAATCGCCCCATCGTTCTCGCCCGGTTGTCACAAGCTTGATCTTACGAGAAGATCTCACATGTCACCCACCAAGAGCTTGTTTGATGTTGGCTCTAGAAGGATTTCCATCTTCATCGTGAATATTTTCATATCACCTTGGATGTTACGGCAATTCCGCAAGGATAATGCGTGGGACTCTTAATATATTCTTACTTTCCACATTGTGTGAAACAAAGAAGTCTTCAAGAATTTAGTGTCCTAATGAGATATTGTGGATGATCTCTTGGCTCTAGACTCAATAGTGCACATTTGGTTCCCGTGTGTTTGAGACTAGGGAGAGGTCTCCTTCTTCAATATCAACAATCTCTAAGAGAAAGTCGATAGATAATGTCGGTTCCCGTGAGAATGAAACAAGTCCTTTTAAGAGGAACTTGAGTGGTTTGGGAAGTTTAGTGCGGTGCATCCTTTGGGTCCATGATGTCTTGTCTTCAATACCGGTGTTACCTTAGTAAACACCAGTAGCATATGTAATGAACCCGATTCTTCCGTAAGGTTGAATTGATGGAGGGCTATTTCTTTTCACCCTTTTCACATTCGGTTCTTTTCATTCTTCAACCCCTTCGATTACTTCGAGACTTCATTACTAGAACCTTGTTGGGTTTATTCCATTACTAGCTCTGTCTCGATCCGCACTCTTCCCATATCTCACTTTTCTCCTTTTTCATCATACCTAAGGACTCTACACTATCTAGTGGATTATCCTCGGTAGATCCCTCCGGTTCGGCGGATCGTGGAACAAATACCTAACCTAACCATCCTTATAACACCATGCATAAAGTAAATTGGTCGGTCTTTTGGTATTATTCTTTCCTTCATGAAACCAATCGAAAAATCATTTGGAAAAAACAATCAAGGTACTTGTGATACGAGATCAAAGCATTTTGTACCTTAATAGTTTTGATCATTTTAGAAATGCTCCCCCTCAACATGTGCATATGATTTAAAATTGTTTGGCACATGGAGGCAAGAGTTCTTTGAAATAATTTCTTGATCACAATTTCATTAGAAAAAGCCATTTGAATTTCTTTGCTAAAATTCTCCCCCTCAATATGTGCATAGGATATTTGAAATCATTTTATCTCATAGAGGCAAGAGTTCTTTTGAAGCACATCCACGAACACAAAGCCATTAAGAAAACCATTTGAAAACTCAATCAAGGTACTTTATGTTAAAACATAAAAGCTTTTGTACCTCGATAGTTTATTTTTCTTTAAAATGCTCCCCTCATATGTGCTTCAAGATTCGAAAGCGTTTAGCACATATGAGAGCAACTGCACAATTGAATCAAAACGATCACCTTTATCAAGTTTCATTATTAAATCACAAATTCTCCCCGATCAAAAATATCAAACCCTTTGAGATTTTGGATCCCAAGTGATTTAATAAGGTTTATAAAACAATGGGAGAATATGGGCTGGTTTAAATACTCATCATGTTTTGGATAAATCCTCCTCCTCAACATGTACATTGTGTATGAAATCGTTTGGCACATGGAGGCAGGAGTGCCTTTAAAGGACTAAAACCAATTCCATTTAAACAGATAAGAGATTTAACTCACGATCTCTACCCCGATCAAAATTTCAAACCTTTTGAGATTTGTGATCCCAATTGATTTAAATCATTTAAAAGATTTTGGGGAAAGACGTGGCAAGATTCAATTTTGAAAGATGACAGATAAGGACCATTTTAAGACATTAAAGATTGTTAGTGTCAGGTATGATTGTTTTAAGAGATCTTTAAGTAAAATAAAACAATTTCACAATCAAACAAGAACAGAAAAAATTTCATTTTGACAGATCTTTGAGTTTTAAAGAAAATCATACCATGACATAACATTAAATCTTTAGATCACCACTTTTTGTCGTACAAACGGACTCTTTTGAAGATATATTGTTTGAAAATATTTTATTCAAAATCACTCCCCCCCTCAAACCATGACAGTAGTCGATGATTGAGTGTCTTAGGTTTTGATAACAAGAAGTCCGGTGTTTTTCAAAAAATTAGTCCAATATATTTTCAAAACAATATTTTCCATTTTCAAAACAATTTAATCAAATTATTCAAAATTGTTTAAAAATGGTATCCTGCACAAAGATACGTTAGGTGGTTGAGAAGCTTTTGTTGTTGTTGTTGTAGGGTTTGGAAGAAAAACCGTCTGCGAGATGCGATGAGACTTCTTCTTCACGTTGCATTTTGAATGCCAACTGGGTCAAATTAAGCTCCGTTTCTTCAATCACTTAAGAAAACCATCTGCGATGCGGTGAGACCTCTTCTGATGCATTTATGCCAACTCTCCATTGAAGTCCAATTAAGCTCCGTTTCTTCATTTGTCAACCCAAGATATCGTTACCCTTTCCTTGCGGCATCCAATCATGTTCATTTGTGGGATCCGGATCGGAACATTCTTATATACCAATATACATGCATATGTTAGTGAACACACATACAAATATATGGTGGTCGACAACACCCAAACAAAGAATCGACTAATAAAAGTCAATCCAACATATCAATCGGATCATGTAAGGTATGGGAATAATGTGTTTCTCAAACTCTAATCATCTAAACCTAACAATCATATCCTAGAAACCTAGTCCTTCAACATAGGCAATTATATTTTACGAGATAAGCACGTGGGATAATTAAGAAAGTCCTTAGATGATATAAATTTGAAAACATTCTCCCCTCAATCAATGACATATTTTAAAAAAGATTAAAAGCTGAAGTCATTGATTGAGTTTTCAATTTTCACAAAACTACGAATCGATAGATTTACAAGCAACTCATTTACCACCATTTTAGAAAATAACAAATATTTTTACGAAGAATTTATAGACGGAAAAATATTTGAGTAGGAACAGCAGATCCTTGACATACTTTCCTCATTTGTTTTTAGGATAAGTGCACGAAATATTTGAAAAATTGGTTTAGCGCATCACTTTCCTTTCTTTTGAAGAGCGGGTTGCTATCTCAAATAATAGCAAACCATAGTTTAAGCATGGGTTCTGGTCAAAATAAGCGCAAGCCATTATTTGAAGCTTGGGTTCTGATCTGAAATAGCGCAAGCCATATTTAGAGACATGTTTTGGAAAAGAATATTTACACCTCTGCTCGAACTTCATCTATGGTCCCGTGCCATTATTGAATGACATTTCTAAGACCGCAGATGTTATCGATACTGGAGACATGTCTTGATAAAACAATATTTTGGTATTTTAAATTTTCGATTTTTATGGTTTTTGTTGATTTTATATTTTCTATTTTCTTTTGTTGGTTTTATATTTTTGTATTTTGTTTTTCGGATAAATATATACAAGATAGAGAAGATGATATAGTTAAAGAAGATGATGATACGATACGAGATAAGGATATCGAAAAGACGTCGTAGAAGATAGAAGTCATCAACTCTTAAACATTCACCACCAAAGCTTCAGGGCTCTTGAATCGAAGAAAGAAATTGAACCATCCGAAGTGAGACTTTGGCGACTTCCCCAAACGAAAATCCTTTAGTGGAGCGATTCGAAGCTCTATTTCAAGCTTGCTTAAGCCGGTGCACAAAGAAGCACACCATTATCATAAATCCATCGCTCCTTTTAAGAACGATAATCGAGAATCTCCGTTCGGGGTTATATCATCCATAAGAAGAACGACAACGTTTCATCCCACACTTAAATAGTCTTCTCAAATTTCATAACCATCAAGTCGGCGCAATCCATTCCAAAAGGTGTCAAGAAACCACTTCCCGAGTAGTTGAATTGAAGCGGTCGGTTTCTTTGTATAATTCTCAAGAACTCTTCCGAACACACATCATGGGGAATGAAAACACCTTCCATGTTCACATTTTTCTTCCGGATGATCGTGTATGAAGCTCAAGAACCCAAGTACACCAATACCCAAGAGCTCTCCGAATACACATCATGGGGAATGAAAACACCTCCCATGTTCACATTTTTCTTCCACGATGATCATGTATGAAGCTCAAGTATCCAAGTATACCAATACACGGGGAATGAATAGCGATAACATTGAAGAAGCGAGCCAAGTCACCGATTATCTGCGGGTGACAATCTCTGCGGATGTCAACACCGGAATAAGTGATTATATCTACGAATCATCGATTAAGCACTCAAGTGAAATAGTTGAGCATCCCCAATGTACACAATCTCTCCCCAATGAATCACACACTTGTGTACCTCTTTTATCTTGAAACTTTCTTTTACATCACTTCCCCACGTCGTTGGAATAATAACACAAAAGTCTTGATGAGTAAAACCTTGAGTTTCTCTGCGGTCATGACATTTGTTTTCCGGGATATCTTCAATCACTTAGAAGTATTAAGCTCATCAAGTTTACTCGCCATGAGTCAAACCTTGAGTTTCTCTCATGGTAATAACATTTGTCTTCCCGGATATCTTCAATCACTTAGAAGAATTAAGTTCATCAAGTTTACTCGCTTTGTGTTTAGATGTGAGTCTCCTTTCTCCTTCTTTGGTTTTGACACTTGAATCGACAACTCATTGTAAGCCCGTATACTAGAAATTTGTTGAGAAGAACACTTGAACTCTTGTGGGAATCAACTTGCTGAAGTACATTGTGAGCAAATCTAATTAGGGATTAAATTTGGCATTTCAAACTCCCCCGATTAGTGCTCTCCCCTAAACCGACAATCTTTTAATAGATGCTCAGAATAAGAAGAAGTCTTTTGATAATCAAATTCAACCCGTCTTTTAGTCTTCTAACATACAGTAGAAAATGTAGAATCGACTGTAGACTCGACCTTCTTCAAGATTGTCGGTTGGGGAATAGAAAGTCAACATCTTCAACTCACCAAAACAAGAACATCGTGAAAAGCATCCCAATCAACTTACATCTTGCACATCCCTTAACTAGAATCCTCCCAATCAAACAAGAACGAAAGATGTTCATCAAGGAAATCAAAGAATCGCCATAACGAACACGCGAAATGGTAATACCAAGCAAACAATCACATCAAACAAGAATGTAAGGTTGTTCGAATCATCATGTTGATGTGCACGTGAAGCATTAACCGGAAGCACTTTGTCAATAAACTCATATCGACTTGTGAAGATGTCAACTAACTGCTCTTAAGAGAAACTCCATGTGAAGCTCGGTTCTTACATGAGTTTAGAGTCCGTATGACCATTTAAATTCTCAAATAATAATCAACCATGCAAGAATTTCACACTTCTTCTCCCCTCAAGAATTGCATACTGAGTTGCCATTCTTGATTAAATAAGTGAAAATCATTCGAATGTTCTATTCACACTTCTCTCCGCAAAATAAGCATATGATGTCGCCATCTTCATTATAATCGAGCAAGTGGAATGAGAAAACAATCGATGGTAGCCGGTTCACTTGATGACCAAGCGCATGGAAAAAGTATGAAGCATGTTGATGAGAATGGTCATAATAAGAAGATTTCTCTTCTTCGAAGATAAAGCTTAACCCGACACGTACACTTTTCTTTTCTTTAGAGCATGAGGCTTGAATCAAGTATTCAAACGTCATAAGAAGATTTCTCTTCTTCATAAGATAATCTTGCTTGAAACGCACACATTTCTTTTCTTTAGAGTACGAGGCATGAACCGAAGTGAACATACGTCATAATCTCTCTTTTTTCGCTCTCTTAGCAAAACATGTAATCAGCCCCATTATCATTCAAGAGGCTCTTTGTCGTGACAAGCGATGGAGAAAACTCAATATGATGAATTTGACCTCAGTAAACTAACCCGAACTCGTGACTTAAACTTGCACAAAAGTAACAAAGAGCGGTGCCGATTTCCATTAGTATCTCTAAGTACTCTCTATGTACTCTATACTCTTCAACCAACCAACCATCAAGTATAAGGCGTACATTACCTCTTGAAAATCCACAATTGAATGTGACCTCGAGCACTACAACGTAACTCCTTTAAGTGATAGTTATTTTGTGGTGGTAAGAGCCCAATTCCCCAGTGGTAAAAGAAAAGGTAAAAGTCACCCAAAGAATAACTAGATTTCCAAGTCTTCGTTTTTAATAATAAGCTTGAACAAGGATCATGAAGAATCTTCATCCAACCATCCCCGATACCTTGAGATACTAAGTACACTCGCCGTGATGTTTCACTTCAACCTCAAATAAATATCTTGAATTAACGTGATGTCACATCTTCGAACTCGCTCAAATCTAGCCTTCTTTGACATTTAAATGAACTTTGATAATGGTTTCATCCCGACCATGGTTAGAAGCACATAACCCGTAAAACCTTGTAATAACCAAGCCGCCATGACGAATATCCAAACACACATCCAACACACATCCAAATTATAAAGCACACCCTTTAATCCTTTCTTTGAAGCGAAACCATAGCACCAACATCAAGTAAGATCCCAAACACACTTTCCTTTCTCCGTGATGGTTCCATCAATACGGGATTTTACAATTCTATGGTTTCAACCGAGAAATAATTCTTTTCGGGATTTTACAAAACCAAGAATAAACCGTAAGATAGATCCGAAATGCACTTTACAATTACCGGGATGTTTCCATTGTCACGGATTTTACAAGTCTATGATTTAAACCGAGAAATAGATTCTTTCGCGGGATTTTACAAGATCAAGACAAAGCCGTAAACAATGTCGACTTGAATGTGTTATGACACCTTTGGTTTCGGTGAATATCATTTTTAGGGAACATGCGTTGGTTCATCGATGGTTAATTCTCCAATATTAACAAAATCATCACCCATCCAATAAGCACTTTGGTAACCACATCATTCTCAAATTCACAAGAATTCTTTGTGACCATACGGTGAAGTAAACCCAATATACCAAACTTGAACAGAAGTAAAATTTCCCATTTGTTACTCAACTTGTACTAATCCTTGTGAACAAGAAACGGTGTACCCAATGTACAAAACCTCTTGACATTCTCAATCGAGGTGAGACATCAAGTGATAGCTACGTTGTGGGTTAAGTGAGGAAGAATCACAAACGCAACTAAATAGCCAAGTCTTTATCACCCTCTATAAACGCCCAAACAAGTCATCTTCGCGAAGGGTAGAAAGAAAGAAGATGAAATAAGTAAACTACTTGGGAAAACCTCACTTCAAATCCAAATAAGAAAATACCGTTCAAACAACCCATAGTCAACATTGATCAGTCATCAATTCAAGCCGCAACATACAATTAATCGTGAAAATGAATACACCAAAGCATCAAACCATATATCATAACGAATCTCCATTTCATAGCAAATCACATCATTAGATCAAATCTCAAAATCGTAGATCTCATCGTCAATCTGTATCGACAACTTGCGGCCAATTTTATATAGTCCATAGAACCAAAAAAAATCATGAGTCCAAATTCAATTTCAATTGTTTGAATCATCACTTCAAAACAAAATCATTAATAACGGACAAGAATCTCGAACTCATTCAATGTCTACAAATAATTCGAACCAATGAAACTTAAACAGCCACCCAAGTTCATATTCATCGATCCACTTATATACGGCCCACTTTTTCATATATTAGACATCATATTATTACATGACCCATAATAAGTTGAATCACCTCAGCCTATATGATAAACCGGTTGTTATACTATCTTAAAACATTGGGTATAAAGCACGACATATATCACACCTTACCCTAATTGATCTCATAACCAGCCACCATCACACACACATATCTTCAAACCCTAAACTTCTCCTCTCAAACCTGCGCCTACCACAAAAAAATTACCAGATCCGCCCCCATTCTAAGTCCATCATCAACAACTAATCATCACCATCTCAACACAAATTGACAAACCCTAAGGACATGTATATACCATGATGCAGCAAACCACAAACAAAAGTACATCCTTATTCCAACACTCGAATGCCACAGGGATGGCTCGGGTTGTCATAAATGCCACAGGGTTGGCTTAAGGCCGGACAAAGGATGCCCACAATAATGTTGATGGTAGGTTATTCATTGATCCCTTCTTGTTTAAATGAGTCTTAAAACCCTTTTAGTTTCTGAATGACGAAACAAAGAAATAGAAAAAGCATTGTTGCTTATTTCAATTCTTTTGAATTTCGTAAATAATAAGTAAGATCAATGATGACAACGTCCTTCGTGAGTTAAGATTTAAAAAAATCTTGATGCATCTTGAATGCCATGAGTAGACTTAATCTGAGATCTCAAAAATTGTCTTGAAAATATTTTAGTGGGATTGCTTTCAAATTCTTGTATAACCGGATCGAATGAAAAGAAGGATGAAGCTAAATGGCTTTGAATCATCTTGATAATATTCGTATAATTCCAAGAAAGATCTATGATGTATGTCTCCTAATGGATTTGTTCAAATGAACGAATGTTAAGAAAATGAGATAGGCTGAGATCTTGATTTATTTGAGTCGAGTTTTAGATGAAGAAGTGAGATCTTTGTAATCCTTTACCATGTCGTAACGAGTTTTAGGTAGGTCGAGGTCTTGATTCTTGTTTTCTATATGGTTTGAGATGGTCGTGGTCTTGTGGTTGTTGTCTCGGTCTTTCAAGTCATAACATCTTCTTCTTCCTTTCTCATAATGTCAAGTCTAGTCGTGAGCCAAGTCGCTAAGCCAACTCGCTAAGCCAACTCGCTAAGCCAACTCGCTAAGCCAAGTCGCTAAGACAACTCGCTACGACTTGTTAAATAACAAGTCGTTAGTGTAAGTCGCTAGTCCAAATTGCTAACTTGTTAAATAACAAGTCGCTAAGATAAGCACAAGTTGCTACCAATTTTAAGTCCCAAGTTTCTAGGCATTATTCATCAAGTCATTTGCTTCCATTTATATGAGCCAAGTTGCTAACTTTGTAACTCAAAAAAGTCAAAAACCACAACTCGCTTTCGAATAATAGAATGCAAAGAATTTTGACATTTTTTGATGAGTTTTCCGATCACTTTTCCGACCATCTTCAAAGGTAACCCAGAAAAATGACAAGAACTGCTTCATTTGACCCATGTTGACTAATGTATGGACTATGACAATTTGACCATATGACCACTAAAATGACTGTTTGACCACATGGTATTCAAGACTGTTAAAGAAAAAGACACTTGAGAATAAACAGTTTGCTTTTGTTGACCAGCAGATAAAAAACTGTTAAAGCACTGTTTACCCATAAAGAAATAATCCGACCACATACATACAAAAACAAGAAAACAAGTATCAAAACCACAACAACCATGGTACGAAACCACACAAATCAACAAAAGCAGTTTCAAACATTTAATCAAAACCACAAGAAATCATCAAAACACAAAACCTTGGCTCGTACCAATTGTAGGATCATTATTTTTATTGTGTTGATGATTCGGTGGTCTTGGATGATAAAATACATGTTTGCCATAGTTAGAGAGAGAAGATAGAGGGTGTTCTTGCTAGAGACTTGGTTCTCAAATGTAAAAGGTTAGATTGAATGAAGCACCAACCCTTCCATGTATGGAAGGGTATTTATAGTTCTGCACAACTCGACCTTCTATCACCGGATCGTGTATACGATGGGTAAAGACCCGCCCTTCCTCCACGGTGTTACACTACGCTAAACTACGCTACTAAATAACTAATAAACTACTAAACAACTAAAATAACGACACGTCTACGAGCTAACTTATGCTAGATCATAATTGGGGTGACCGACACTTTAACATGGAATTTTCTAATTCCTAACAATTTTTGTCTATTTTTATACGTTTTCGTCCGTTTTCATGCGTTTTCGTCAATTTTCATACGTTTTCATCTGTTTTCATACGTTTCACATGTCTTTATCCGTTTTCACACGTTTTTATCTGTTTTCACACGTTTTCATCCGTTTTCATCTCTGTTTTCATACGTTTTCGTCCGTTTTCATATGTTTTTGTCCGTTTCCACACATTTTCGTCCGTTTTCATACGTTTTCGTTCGTTTTCATACGTTTTCGTCTGCTTTCATGCGTTTTCGTCTACTTTCATGCGTTTTCTTCTTTCTTCATATGTTTTGTCCGTTTTCACATGTTTCGTCCGTTTTCATAGTTTTCGTTTTCGGACGTTTTCGCTTCGCTTTCTTACATTTTGTCCTGGTTTTATACATTTTGACCGTTTTCATCCTTCTCGTACATTTTCATACGTTGCTTTGTTTTATACATTTTAGATGCTTTTATACGTTTTCGTCCGTTTTCATAAATTTTCGTCCATTTTCATATGTTTTCATCCGTTTTCGTTCATTTTTGTACTTTTCCGTACGTTTTTATACGCTTTCGTTCGTTCTCATACATCTTCGTTCATTTTCGTTTGTTTTCTTATACTTTTGTACATTTCGTCCATTTTAATTCTGTGTTCTTTGTTTTTTTAGAGTATATCAGTTATAATGCCCGCGCAAGCGCGGGGTTTTTTCTAATATTTTAAATAATGTATTTTTACTTATCAAAAAACAAATACATTAATCTTTATTTTGTTTTATTTATGGTTTTTTCTATTATTAAAGATAATCATTTAAAAGTTTAATCTAGTGATCTTCTACTTGTGTACTATATCATTAAAACGAATTTATAAATTACTTGTGTACTATATCATCAAAACGAATTTATAAATTTATAAACTATTACCTTATAAGGGAAGTTCCAAAAATCTCTATGTCAAAAAGGTTTTCTTTTATTATATAAAAGATGTTCCATAGTAAACCTGTTTTGCTTATGCTCTGCATCATATGTGTAGTATCACATGTGATATTTTTAGTTCTTGATAGTGTAATTTTGTTTACTAGTTAATCTGTTTAGTTTAATTTTGATTTAAACTGCATTTTGTTGGGAATTAAATGTAGCAGTACTAACTGCTATAGGTACTGCCAAGCATACAGACGAATCTGCTAAAGATTACACTAGCAGTACTAATTGCTTGTATATATGGTTTGTACTACTAATAGGTAAGTACGCGTTTTGTAATTATAGAATATATTGCATGTATATCTTATACGTTTAGATTGATACTAATATTGTATAGTTATCTTGTAAAGGACTTTTTAAGCTATAAAAGGAGGTCCTGTGGTCGGATGTAAACACGTATCTTTTGGTTAAGCTTCAAGGTTGTAAACCCTAGTAATAAGTAAATATCACTCGTATTATCATCAATAATATTGAAGCGTTTTGTTACATCTTTGTTTACAGTTCCATATACATCGCATAACCATTGTCTTCTAGAGTGCTAAGTAGTAGATTCCGCATACTACTTGGTATAACCTCAAAGTATCTAATAATAGTATAACACAAGTATCAAAGGTGTTTAGATCCTCATGAGTGGTATCAGAGCCTTGGTTTCTGATACTTTGATTTAGAAGATACATCCCTAATCACTCTGTTTCCCAATCAAATCCCATGGATATGGAATCATCACAAAACCATGCTGCTGCTAAGCTACCAGTACTCAAACAAAATGAGTATGACATGTGGAGACTCAGAATTGAGCAATACTTTCTGGTGCTGGACTATAATCTCTGAGAGATTATTGAAAATGAGGACTCTTTTGTTCCCAAATAAACTGAAACAGATGAAGATGGCAAGACTGTTACTAAACTTGGCACAGATTCCCTCACTGCTGATGAGAAGCTTAAAAGAAGGAATGATCTTAAAGCAAAAAGTTTGTTAATGATGGCCATCAATGACCATGTTTTGTCTTTCAGTCAATACAAGACAGTCAAAACCTTGTTTGAGGCAATTGTCACAAGATTTGGTGGTAATGACACCACCAAGAAAACTCAAAAGGTTTTGTTGAAACAATAATTGGATAACTTCACTGCAACAAGCAATGAATCTATTGATCATCTGTTCAATAGACTGCAGAGATTGGTCAGTTAACTGACTGTCTTGGGTGTTAATGTTCCCCAAGAAGATCTCGAACTCCGTGTTTTTAAGGAGCTCGCCTACAGAATACAGGATGCACGTAGTAGTTTGGAAGAACAAACCACACATTGATACCATGTCTCTAAGTGACCTGTACAACAATTTCAAAATCATTGAACAGGATTTCAAGAAGTTTGGAGGCACAAACTCAAGCTCAGGGAATATGGCATTCTTATCTGCTCAAACCAATTTTGGTGACGAAGAGGACTTAGAAGTTAGTACTGCTAACCTTATGTTGGTACTGCTAGTTCAAAAACTAGTCCTGTAGGTATTGGCGACTCAACTTTCTATGCCTTCCTATCTAGCCAAGCAAGTGGATCTTCACTTTCTCATGAAGATCTTGAGCAACTGGATGATGATGACCTAGAAGAGATGGACATCAAGTGAAATGTTGCTCTGCTTAGCATGAGGGCAAAGAAGTTCTAGAAGAGAACTGGAAAGAAGATCACCATTGCTGGTGATGATACTGCTGGATTTGATAAATCCAAGGTGGAGTGCTTCTACTGTCACAAGATGGGGCATTTTGCTAAAGAGTGTAGGAAGCCAAAGTCTCAAGACTACAAGAGCAGATGGAATAAAAGCAATGGGAAGAAGACAGCTGAAGAGGAGCCTTCATCTAAAGCTATGGTTGCAATTGATGGTTGTGGCTATGACTGGAGCTTCATGGCTGATGAGGAGAAACCATCCTCCGACTCTGCTATGGTGGCAAAAAAAGTGACACTTATGGCCTTCTCTGATTCTAAGGTACTTTCTAACAATGGTTGTTCAAAATCATGTTCTGCTGTGAAAGAATGTGAAATTCTTAAGGAAAGATATGATGACCGAGAATAGAGCTTAATAAAACTAATTATAATCTTGCTAATCATAAAAGAGCTCTAGTCGTGTTAGAAGAACAAATTGTCCATTATAAGGAAAATGAGTGCGCTTTTACCGAAACAATAGTTGTGCTTAAAGAGATCTTTCTCATAAAGATATGGAGATAGCTTTGTTAAAGATAAATTAGAAAAGTGTAAGACAACTAATGAAAATATAAACATCAGTGTGGAGACTCTAGAATATTGTTCTAACCATGTTACTAAAATAATAGAGAGTCAAATCCATAATAAGGCTAAATATGGTTTAGGTTATAATTTAGTTCCACCTCCATTCAGAGGTGTTCCTTCACCTCCAGACATTGACTTATCACACACTGGTCTAGAGGAATTTCAAGAGCCAAAGATTGAGTATGGACCTAAGGCTAAAGAAAATGTTAATCTAGAAAAGCCTGAGGTCAATGATGCCTTTGAAATTGCTAGTGATTCCTCACTAGTTGAGGAAATTGAGTCTGAGAAAGTAGGTCTTGCTAAGCCTAAGGTTGAAATTGCTAGACCTAAGCAAGAAATAAAATTTGTTAGGCCAACAGCTAAATATCTTGTAAATATATAGGTCAACCAAGAGGACTTAATGCCTAGGAACAGAACTCCACACCTAGGGAAACCAGAGAAACGGAATAATCTTAAGTCCCATCAACTAGGCAAGGATTTTATTTTGCACAATAAAGCTTGCTATTCTTATGAAAGTTTTGATCATATTCAAAGTTATGTATAATTACCATCATGGGAGAAGGATGGTAAATGGGAACTCAAGGGTACCAGGATATGCCAACACAAGGGTGAACTCAAATAGTTTTTCAAGAAACACTCACCCAAATGCTCTTAGTAAAATGATACCCAGAGCAGTTCTGATGAATTCTGGCATCAAACCTCTTAATACTGCTAGACTAATTGGGACTACTTACTCAAAGTCAACAGTCTCAAGTCCTAGACCAAACTTTTATAAAAGGGGAATAACTGGTCTTTTAATAAAAATACTAGTTTTCAAAAGAAGGTTTGGAGGGAAAAAGTAAGAACTGTCAGTCCAGCAGTTAACACTGCTAGGCCAATAGTTCATACTGCTAGGTCTATGGGAACTATCAAGGGAACTAGGGTCAATGCTGTTAAGGCCTCAGCATGTTGGATATGGAGACCCACCAATTCCAACAAAGGCATCAACAATCATGAAGAAGTATAATTACATTGATGCACGAGGCGGATCCAAGTCGAGAATGGCTTGGGTCCCCAAAGGAAACCGATTTCCTTTATTTTGTGTCTTAGGAACATTCGGTACTAAAGAAGATCAAGGACACTCGGATAGTGGATGTTCCTGCACATGATGAAATAGATTCTACCTTTCGGACTTCAAACCTTTGGATGGTAGATATGTTTCTTTGGTGGTGGCATAGGTGGCGGGGTTACCGGTACATGTACAATCAAGACTGGTAGTCTTGATTTTGAGGATGTGTATTATGTGAAGGAGCTTAAATACAATCTCTTTATTGTGTCATAGATGTGTGACAAAAAGAACTTTGTGTTATTTACTGACACTGAAGGCCTTATCCTCTCCCCAAACTTTAAGTTACCCAATGACAATGAGGTTCTACTTAGAGTCCCTAGGAAAGGTAATCTCTATAGTGTTGATATGAAAACAATGTTCCTAAAGAGAATCTTACTTGTTTGGTTGCAAAAGCATCACAGATGAGTCTATGTTATTGCATAGGAGACTTGGTCATATTAATTTTAAAACCATTAAAAAATAGTAAAAGATGGTTTGGTAAGAGGACTGCCTCAAAAACATTTTCTAAATGACCAGACTTGTGTGGCTTGCCTCAAAGGTAAGCAACACGGAGCTTCTTGTAAGCCCAAGACCCAAAACTCTATTACTCAACCTTTATATATGCTTCATATGGACCTGTTTGGTCCTACATATTTGAGTAGTATTCAGCATAAGAGATATTGTCTTGTTGTCACTGATGATTTTAGCAGGTTTACTTGGGTTTTCTTCCTAGGAGCTAAGGATGAGACTACCAGCATTCTAAAGACTTTCATTACAGAGGTGGAGAACTTAGTTGATAAGAAGGTCAAGATCATCAGGTGTGACAATGGGACATAATTCAAGAATAGAGTGATGGATGACTTTTGGGGAAAAAGGTATTAAAAGGGAGTTTAGTATTGCTAGGACTCCTCAAAAAATGGGGTTCTTGAAAGGAGAAATAGAACCTTGATAGAAGTCATTAGGACCATGTTAATGATTCCAAGCTACCCATGACCTTTTGGGCTTAAGCGATTAATCTTGCTTGTTATGTTCGTAATAGGGTTTTAGTGGTTCATTCTCAAACAAGACACCTTATGAGTTATTTAGAGGTAGATCCCCACCTTAGAGTTCATGAGACCATTTGTCGTCATGGTACTATTCTTAATACCTTGGATTATTTAGGCAAGTTTGATGGAAAATCGGATGAGGGTTTCTTTGTAGGATATTCTCTTTGTTAGTAAAGCCTTTAGAGTCTACAACCTTAGAACCCGGAAGGTAGAAGAAACCCCCATGTAGAGTTTTTGGAGAACAAGGATGATGTTGTAGAAAAGGACCAAATGGTTGTTTGATCTTGATTCTCTAACCCAATCTATGAACTATGTACCGGCAAATGCGGTACTAATGATTTTGCAAGTTCGTAAGAATATATTGATACAGATGAACCAAGCATGGAGGAAGAGTCGATAACATTTTGGTGCACACTTGAAGACAGCTAGAGGTTGCTTCTCTTCAAAGAGCGATGATCAACCATCTCCTTTGATGATAAACCAAAGGAGAATGATGCGGTGTGATCAATGCTAGTGATGCAACCGCCGTAACAAAGATTTTCCTAAAAGAAGTACAAACAATGATGGTACCGCTGGGCAAAAGATGGTACCGCCGACAAAGCACTAACACCGATGAACCACCACCTAGTCCTCGCTCCACATAACGATCTTTTGATTATTTTGAGTGATCTTAACAACATTCCTCTCACATATGATGTTCTATCAACTCCTCGACAACATTCACAAGAATCATCCTTTGGGAAACATAATTAGAGATGTGCGATGCGGTGTCAAAACCAGGAGACAAACACAGACTGAAGATCAACAAGGTTTGCTTATGACTATTTATGAAGACAGAAATCATGAAGAAGAAAACATCTGTTTGTTTGGATGTTTCCTCTTCCAGATTGAACCCAAAAATATCTACAAGGCATTAGAAGATGAAAGCTGGGTAGAAGCAATGCAAGAAGAGCTCTTGCAGTTCAAAATTCAGAAGGTATGGGTTCTTGTTGATCTACCCAAGGGTATGAGGGTGATTGGTACAAAATGGGTTTTCAAGGTGAAGAAAGATGAAAGAGGAATTGTGATCAGAAATAAGGCAAGGCTTGTGGCTTAAGGCTACACACAAAAAGAGGGAATTGATTATGAAGTTTTTGCACCTGTGGCTAGGATTGAAGCAATAAGGCTGTTATTAGCCTATGCTTCCTTTATGGGCTTTATGGTATATCAGATGGATGTTAAGAGTGCTTTCTTATATGGCACAATTGAAGAGTAGGTATATGTCTCACAGCCTCCAGGTTTTATTGATCCTGATCATCCTAACAAGGTATACAAGGTGGTGAAAGCTCTTTATGGTCTACATCATGCACCAAAGGCATGACATGAGATACTAGATACATATCTATTGCAGAATGGCTTTAAAAAGGGCAAGATTGATCAGACTTTGTTCATCAAGAAGCTCATGGAGATATCCCGCATGCGGTGTATGTAGATGATATTATCTTTGGTGCTACAAAGAAAGAGATGTGTATTGAATTTGAAAAGCTGATGCATGACAAATTCCAGATAAGTTCTATAGGTGAACTCACTTTCTTCTTGGGACTACAAGTAAAGCAGAGACCATATGGTATATTTATCATTCAAGATAAATATGTGGTTGACATTCTGAGGAAGTTTCAATTTACAAATGGCAGAGTAGCCAACACCTTTTGACACTAAGAAACCATTGGTGAAAGATGAGTCTGGAAAAGATGTTGATGTTCACACCTACAGATCCATGATTGGGTCTCTTATGTACCTAACATCCTCCGTGCCGATATTATGTTTGCGGTGTGTGTGTGTGTAAGGTTTGTGTTACTCCCAAGGTCTCTCACCCACAGCTTGTAAAAGGATCTTTAGGTACCTTAAAGGCCATCCTAAGTTTGGGCCTATGTTGGTGCCAGCTTAGATAGGAAATCAACAACGAGAGGTTGTCGCCTAGGAAGAAGATTGATTTCACGGCAATGAAAGAAACAAACCATAGTGGGCCCTCGACAACCGAAGCGTAATATGTGGTGTCAGCTGCTAGTTGTTGCGATCAAGTACTTTGGACTCGTAACCAACCGCTTGACTATGAGTATAATTTCATAGGTACGATAATTTATATTGACAATAGCAGTACCATTTTGTATTATTAAAAATCAAGTTCACCATTCTAAAACAAAACACATAGAAATTAGACATCATTTTATCAGATATTGCAATGAGAAAAGGTTAATACAGGTAGTTAAGGTTGATACTGAACAAAACTTTGCTGATCTATTAACTAAAGCTTTTGATGTGGGAGGTTTCAGTACTTGGTAACAGGTATTGGGATGCTTAACCCTTAGGTGTTTTGATTTCTTAAAGTTTTTTGTAACTGGAAAACTTTGTACTGCTAGTTGTAACATATAGTATTACTTTGTATAATTTGTACTGCTTGTGCAAATTTGTGTGTTGCAGTTTGTCCTGTTAGTCATAATTTGTTTTGTTATAAAGGAAACACCTTGTTTTGTGTTTTCTTGGTTTTGGACTAACATTGACAGGTTATGAAAGCATCATGACTGCATTGAGCTGTGGACTTACATTGTGTGACCTGTATCACACCACAAATGGTAATCAGTTCACCGTGTCTTACACACATCAAGAACTGACTAGTCCAGAGCAAACGGTTTCTGGTAAAGACTAATCAAATATGTTCATGGCTGATAGTTTGCCAAAACTATATAGTTATCAACACACCATGCTTCACAAGAAAAGTTAACTATTCGAGCAAACGGCTCTTGGTAAAGACATATCAAATCCATTGATAGTCGGTAGTTTGCTAAAACTATGTATTTGGTCGATTTAGGCGATTACTATCTTCAAAAGTATATTTTAAATCTTTCTTAAGTTCATACCGCTAAGTCAATTTTGCTCAAAAGTTAGTAATCGCTAGGACAACTTTGTAATCGCTAGTATAAAACTTGATATCGCTATAAAGCCGTTGATACCGCTGTGTTTTAACCGTTTTACAAATTAGCCGTTGAGTAATTTTCGCCTTCTTACCATACTTATAGGGTGACGGCGTTAGCTCGATAGAGTGATCTACACACAAATACTTTTTCACCAAACAGATATTTTCTCGTTCCGGTCGTGTGGGATTTTGAATCACCTAAATCCGAGTTCGTATGCAAAAGTTATGGCCAAACGATGATCGCCTACTTGAGCGCATGTTGTGATAGTCTTGATCGACTTGTGGCGTCGGTTGAGATGTGTGGCGCCGTCGGTCTTCGATGGCGACATCGTCTCGAATCTTGGATCTTAGGCGTCCGGTGTAGATTTTGTGAGTGACGATTCCATATTTTAGGCGTGACGTCGTCACCGTGTGATCGAGAATTTCACCCAGCCGTCGTGGGCCCATTCGATCAAATCTTCGTAGAGGGGCGTCACCCCCTTGGATGGGACGCCGTCGTTCTGTTGATCGACCTTGAGTGTCTTGATCTTGACTTTGCCATTTTCTTCATGTTTTGCTCCTTTTCGTCCAAATATGCTTCATTCCAAAGATTTTGCTTCCAAAAGACCCAAAAGTGAAAAGGAACGAAATTAAGCGATAATTGATATAAATGTGTCGAAATAGGGCTTAAATGACTCCCTAAAAGCGTACGTTTTAAATCCTTATCAGGAATTGAGTGGTGTGATTTTTTATGTAAGTTGTATGCATGGATTTGCAAAGAAAGACCCAAAGTAAACGCATGTATCGCACGTATATGTTAAGTTTAGAAATGTATTTGGGCCTTTGTTGGGCTTTGGGTTTGGTTAAGCCCAATTGTGGTTACTAGGGCCCGTTTGGTGTTGTTTGGGCTAGGTGTGTTATTTAGGCCCAAGGGGTGTTAATGGGCTTATGTTGGTGATGTAGGCCCAATAAGGAAATGTGGGGCCCAAAGTGGGGGGTTGTGAGTGTGTTGTGTCGTTGTGGTGATCAAAACAGTTTTCAGGTTTGATTTGTACATAGTCTATAATATCATGGTATGTGTGTGAGCTCATTCCAAGGAAAAATGTGAATCATATAACCTATATTGATTCGTTGTTGCACAGTGTAAGCAAAAGTTTTAAATTTTGCATAAAAATGGGTGTGTGAATAGTAATACGTAATTAATCCTTGATTAGTTTTTATTAATAACTGGGGATTGAGTAAATTGCATTTTTGGTCCCTAAGGTATGGCCTAATTACAACTTTCGTCCCTAACGTTTTGAAAGTGCAGCGGTAATCCCCATTTTAAATGTTTTGTTGCATGTTTAGTCCCTAAATTGCAAATTTAGTCCCTAAAGCTTTGAAATTTTCGTTGCATATTTGGTCCCTAAATTGCAGACAGGGACCAAACATGCAAAGAAACCTTAAAATGGGGACTATCATTGACTTTCAAACGTTAGTGGACTAAACCTACAACTTTGCCATACCTTAGGGACCAAAATGCAATTACTCCCGGGATTTTTACAGATGTTACAAAATGGACGAGCAACGTAAAAACAGACGAAAACATAAAGAAACGGATGAACACTTAAAAACCGCACGAAAAGACCAGAGAGGCAGAGATGCAATTTGGGACAAACAAGAAGGACGATCTATGTAATTTACTCAAAATATGTGCACATAGGCATTTTCTTGGGTTTATACATTCCCAACCGGTTGCACAGAAACATGCGTGCAAAATGGAACAAAATATAAAAGTACGCAATATTAAGTGGAACGAAAAATAGTACACGTATCAAAAAGGTGCATTTGAAAAAGTACATAGCTATTTAACGGCCAAAACCCTTTAACAAATAATTACTAATGGTCATTTGGTCACAAGGACTGGACAATTTAATTATTAAAATTTAAGGACTAAAAGTGAAAATTGGTGTAAACTAGAAGGACGAATTTTCTAATTTACTCTAGAATTTAATCCGTTGATTTCTTGACAAGAAAACTATTTGACCTAGGGATGAGCATTTCGACCGAATCCCGAAACCGCATCGATTCCTTATATACGATGCACGATGCGAGACACGAAATAAGGTGAAAAATCGAATTGGTACGGACCGGTGCCAAATCGGAAATTCGAAAAAAGAGAAAACCCGATTTCCTGCACCGTATCCGAATCCCGTTCGATGCGGCACCGGTACCACTAATTTATGTTCGGGAAAAAATCGGTACCACTAATTCGGTACGAGACCGGTACCGTGCTCATCCCTAATTTGACCGTATTCCTTTTTGCGAGAAACCAAAACCCCTAGAAGCATACAAAATTTTGGCCAAAACTTAACACCAACCATCAGTTTACGACAAATGTCATAAAGCTAATCCATTATATCATAATTACTACTCAAAAGACGAGTCTCTGTGTACACCATTAAGGCCGAAAGATTGCCAGCATTCTACACTTGGAAGCGTCAACAAAAAAAAATGGGCCACACAATCAAGTGGGAATGACAAACACTGATTAGACAAGCGAATACGGCTAGTAAATACATCATAACTTTACTGGTACGTCTTTGCATCCGGGTAATACTGAATCAATCCAAAATCTGATGAAGGAAATCCCAGTACTTGTTTAGCATGTGATCTTTGGGTATCACACGTTTCCATTTCCCTGTAACAAATATCGCATATGCATCCGCTGCATACCTGTACAGAATGCAAAGTTTAAAAACAATAAGAAAAATACTAGATACATATAAAAGAATAACAAATGATAAAGAGAGGGAGGGAACTTACTTGCCAACTCCATGTAGTTGAGTGATGTGTGTCCAATCATCATATAAATATCCTGCAGAGAAATTTTGAATCCGGTCCGTCTTTGTATTTTGAAGTCCAAGTGGTGTTATAAGCTTTATAATCTCATCTGCCGGAACCACTAAAGCAGTCGCTGCATCAGGGACTAAGTTAAAGAACTCGAATATCACCTCTTTAACCTACATAACAAGTGAAACCATAGTTACGAATTTTACAGAATACCTATTGAATTTGAGTTTCAGCCATAAACTCTGATTTAGAATAAATCATGAAAATACAAAGAACACAGGAGTGTAACTCTTACAAATTAATAATTTAGTATTTAAAACTAAGGCAAAATTTTCAGGATTAAAAGGGCAAATTTGCCATAAAAAATATATGAAAATAGCAAATTTGCCATCAAGTCTTTTTAAGTTGCCGACTTTTGAGCAAAATCTGGAAACGGGTTATCTTGCACAAGTTTGGTTACTGAAATTTACCAATCCAACCCATTTTGGTTAAAGCCAATAACTATTACTCCGTATTACATTAAACGATAAAACTACATCCACCGTTAAAAGGTGGCTTAGCTAATAAATTAATGTGAATTACACATCCAACTTTGGATATGATAAGCAACAGAAAATCGTTCTAAAAAGCAGAGTTGCTAATAAACATATATAATTTACCCACAAACAATAGAAGTATCTTACAAAAACGTATGATTAACCATTAGAAAACCACGGCAACTGGGTCAAGTGAGTCAAAAGTCACCCGAACAAAAGTTTGATGCATACAAAGTGCTTATCTTTGATCCTTTACAAAAAAACCAGCCAACTGTTTCATACCAACCCAATAAAAAGCAGCATAAGTCAAAATTTTGAATGTCACGAAAACAAGCTTTTTATGCATAAAAAATTAGTTAAAGGTATATTAGTCTGCGCTTGTCTCTTTCCATAAACAAGAAAGCTAGTAAATGCATCATATATAACAAAACAAGGAAGTTAATGGCAAATTAGTCTGCGTTTTTCTCTTCCCTTAAACACTTTGACCCATTCTCTACATATAGGACTACACAACGACTCTCAAGTTATATAGTCTAATCACAGTTAATTTCAAGTTGAACCTTTTAATTTTAGTTACAGCTTAGGGTTAAGAAGCATTATCATTGTCATTCAAAGTAACCATAACTGAATTCTCATGCCATACATGTCCAAAAGTTTGTCTTTTGAGTTTACTGGTTGATGGAAAGATTATCTCTCAGTAAGTGGCAATTAATATATAAGATACAATATTATTTAAATAGATATTTAGCTAAAGAGGAAAAAAAAAGATGAAACCCGGAATAGAAAATCCATCAACTATACCAGCAAGCTGCATTAGAATTCTAATTGTATCTCTTCGCCTCATCATATTACTAGTTATTACACGATGTCACAATAATAAGATAATGAAAAGAAAAGGTAAAGAAGGCCGACCTGTTTACCCTGTGTTTTATTTAGCAGTATACAGATGACGACAATCCTCCAGGGATCATGGAAATGGTTCTCTTGGATGAGATGATGAATGGATTCTGGAGGTACCCATGTGTTATCTGGAGTCCTCTTTTTGTAGGCTTCGTCTCGTTTTTGTGCAGCGGTAAAAGTAACTTTGTCTTTTACTTGAGGTTTCGTTTTATTAACAGCTGCAATTGATTTTGGTATTGCGTTACCAGCATTGCCATTTTGAAAGTAGGGTGACTCCTTTACCTTCTTTGTCTTCTTTGTCTTCGTCTTCCGATCACCGACACAAGCTCCAACTTCTTGTTTTACAGCTGTCTCTGGGGAGAAGAAGTAAGGTGACAGCTTCTTTGCTTTAGCCTTCGCTCCCACATTCAGCTTCTGACCACCAACAAATCCTTCAACTTCTTGTTTTAGAACCGTCTCAACGGGGAAGTACGGTGACACCTTCACGGCGTAATCACCAGCAAGAAAAGATGTTGCTGCTGCTTCTTCCTGTTTTGGTGTCGTGGTATTGGAGAAGTAGGGAGACGTCTTCCTCACCTTCACGGTGTTATCATCAACAGCACAAGAATCTCCTTTTAGTAGCCGTGCTGCTTTGTTCTGAAAGTAGGGTGACACCTTTACCTTCGTAGTCTGGTTTGTCTTCATCTTTCGATCACCGACACAAACTCCATCTTCTTGTTTTACTACTGTCATAGGAGAGAAGTAAGGTGACAGCTTCTTTGCCTTAGCCTTCGCTTCCACCTTCATCTTCTGATTACCAACAAAGCCTTCATCCTCTTGTTTTAGAACCGTCTCAACAGGGAAGTACGGTGACACTTTCTTCCTGAACCTTCACGGCGGAATCACCAGCAAGAAAAGATGTTGCAGTGTTGGAGAAGTAGGGAGACACCTTCACGACGGAATCACCAGCAAGAAAAGATGTTGCTGCTGCATCTTGCTGTTTTGGCGATGCAGTGTTGGAGAAGTAGGGAGATGTCTTCCTCGCCTTCACGGTGTTCTGAAACTCTTGTTTTGGATGAGCAATAACAGCGTAAGAAGGTTGTTGTTTGGTAGGGAAGTAGGGTGAGGTGATTACGGCGGGATAAGCAATTGCAGCATTGTTATGATTGTGAACAACAGTCTCAACGGAAAAGTACGGTGACAGCTTCTTTGCCTTAGATTTCATCTTCTGACCACCAACAAATTCCTCTTGTTGTTTTGAAACCGTCTCAACGGGGAAGTACGGCGACACCTTCTTAGTGCTGGAGAAGTAGGGTGAGGTAATTGTAGCATCATTATCATCATTAGTATCATCGTGAAGTGGTTTGTTTTCCGGAGGTTTGAAAGCGAAATGAGCAAACGGGTTATTAACATCATCAGCTGCATCATCCAAAACCCTTTTTCTTTTGGTATTCTTCTTCTCCTAATTTTATTATAAGTATAAAGATGATTACTATTACTGAACAAAAGATTGATATTTTTGGCAAAGAGAAATGAAAATACCTTGTTAGCATATAATTTAGTATTCTTGGCAGGAAGACCGATGACACACTTCAACTTCATCATCATTCCGTCTGACTGTGATGCAAATGTAAGCACAATTAATTAATTATAATTTAATACTACATAAAGTAAGAAATTGATAATTGAAACCTTACCCGGTTGGAACTGAGTTTTGTTAACTACAAAAAATCAAAACCCCTCTTTTTGTGCCGGCGGTCAGTGGGTTGTTTTCCCTCCCAAGCCTTTTCCGATTCCCCCCTCCACTTTATTAGTATTATAAAACAATCATAAATACCCCCCCTTCTTACCGCCCCCTAACCTTTTACCTCGTAAGATATTTAGAGCACAAGGTATGGGGTGTCGATGATAATGAATTGGTGGTAAATTGGTGTCTTGGCCTTACCGCCAACACGTCAAACTCGCTTAAAATGCACTCTTTTGTGTTTTGAGCCACCCACTAGCTCAAGCCAAATGCATCTTTTGTGTGTGTGTTTTTTATTGTGAGTGAGTGGTATATATGATGGGGTATTTTATGGGACCCACGAGATGATGTTAGTGGTGTGTTATGAGGAGGTTGTTTGAGTTATTGGTGTGTTATTGGGAGATGTATGATGTGGCACTGAGGTGGCATACCAATAACGTGTTATTGGGTCCTTGCATACCTTGTGCTATTTGTAACATTAAATTACACCGTTCGTCCTTGTGGTTTGCGGGGACCAAAAAAATGCACCTTCTAACTCTAATTATTAAACGTTTTCCGTCAGTTTGTCTCTCTATCAAACGGACCCATTAAACTCTTGTTAACAAGCTACACGTGATGTATCCATTATTTTCCGGCTTATATAATATAAGCTAAAACTTTGTGGCTTATTTTGACAATTACGAGCTTATATAACATTATCAATGTTATATAAGCTCATAAGTGTCAATGTTATATAAGCTCATAAATGTCGAAAGCCACAAAATTGTGGCTTTTGTTATATAAGTCGAACTCATATAAACTAATAAGCCCATGTATAAGCTGAAACAAACACCCCCTAAATCAACTTAATAAAACGTCTATAAAATCTTTCATCTTTATTATTCTTCACCTAACATTTTCTCTTTTATTTCTTTCATCTACTAACACACCCATCTCAGAAAAAAAAAATTACATTTCCATTTTCTCCTTTTTTTTTTTCTTTCTTCTACTAACACACCCATCTAACACCACAAAATAGTTAGATGTCGTTGTGAAAGACATGCAGTAATTAAAACAACGTGGACAAATCAAAACCCAGGACGAAGGTTGTAAAACCCCAAAAATCGCAAACGTGTTAAATGACTATTATACCCTCGGATCAAATATTTATGAAATACGTGAAATATGCATAATAGTTCGAGATCGTTAGATATACTTTAACCTAACTCATGAAACAATTATCCTACATTGAACCACATTGTTACCAACATAAGAATACTCGAATTAATACGAGATAAAAAGAAATCGACGCACACTTTACGTTTAATCACATATCATCGTTTTATGTCTTCATGGGCCGAAATTTCTTATATGAATTACATAATACTACAACTTAATATTGGCCCATCTAACTTGAGCTTGGCCCATTTTTCTTCTCCCTTTGGCTCGTCTAAGACAAAACCTGTATTCCCCTTCTTTTCTTTTTATGTTATACGCTCTATAGGTAAAAAAATAAAACAAACCCTAATTTTCTTCTTCAACCAAAAATGACGGCTGGTTCTTTTCACCTCATTCGATCAAAGACAAGGTACAAAGAATTGTAACGTGATTCAAGGGGCTGTGGTATCGTGGGTTCTCCATTTTCTGTCATGGATCTTAGGTGGCCTGGTCGTGGGGTTTTCCTAGGACGAGGGACTGTTTTGATTGCTGCTGATCGTGGTTTTAGGACAGATAAGAAGCTTGAGTTGCGTGGTCTTGGTCCTTGTTTCCTTCCTCTTTTCATACGCTGCAAGGTACCCTCATAGTCACCCCGTCTCGTCCTTTTTTCTCTTGAATCTGGTCGTGCACAGGTCTTTACACGCGTATGCTTTTGTACAATTTAATCATCTTACATAAAATGAATAAACATGGCTAAGATAGATCAAGTTAAAGGCTACATGAAATCATGAAATAAACCCTATATATGTCGAGTTAATGTGCACTAAAAACCTTGGTGATTGAATCTGATTTTGGGAACCCTTTTGTCGACACATAAATGATTTTGTTGGCAAACTAAATGAACCATGGACTATACGTAAAAGAGTGTGTATAAAAAATTCATAAGCTGGAAAATATAAAATTTAGGCATGTTAAGATGCTATTAAAACAGGTCATACGGCTTTCATGGGTCATGGGTGCGTTTGGGTACGTAAAACATGTGATTATAATGGTTTTAATAAACCCTAAAACTGGACAGCATCATATGTCGAATTTGTGTGTGTTATAGATCCAATTTTATAAGTGAAATTGTTAGATATTAACTTTTCACATACACATCAAACCATAACACAAGGTGGCGTATAAGATGGAATTCTAGAGAAAGTTAGAGGTTTAGGAACTTAGTGAGAGAAAGTGAAAGATATTATTATGAGCTCCAACTCTCTACCTTGGAAGGTAGAGTATTTATAGTCTTACATAACTCGCCACACTTTGGGTCATGGATCGGGCATACAGTGGGTAAAGACCGTCTGTCCTCCACGGTGTTACTTAACTAAATTACTACTTAACTTAAAGAACTACGACTACGAGCTTTCTAACGATTACATATACTTGAGGTGACCGACTCTTTAATACCGGAATTTCTAATTCCTAACAATCTCCCTAAGGAGGTCACCTCAATAATGTACTAAAATTACATTGAATACAAATAGATATGACATTTAACAATTGATCTTGCATTCTTGATGTAGTCCTTTGCTCCTAAGCTCGTAGTCATTGATTCTTCACAATGCATGTTTGGTTATTCCAAGTGGAGGTCTTTCTTGATCCACGTGATGATAAGTTTGAGCCATCTTTGGAGATCATCACTATCAAAAATCTCGAAGACATCCATTGTGGTGTTGTGACTTTGGGACCGACATGCTCACATTACGGATCATGATATCTTCTCATCGAGTAGTAGCGGAAGCATTTGTTGAATCATGATATTGGCGGCGTAGCGAAGCGGGTGTGTGAAAATATCGAGTCATTGATGCACTAATCATGATTTCTTTTGAGATGAATGTGTTAAGTGAGCATGCGGCTATGGATTGACCGCTTCATTCGATCATTTTAAAGCGTCGGGTGTACCGCATACAACAGATTAGCAATAAATCGCACGAAAGTGTCTTTGATCACTTCGTTGAATTGAGGTACGCCCACGGTTCCCGTTGATCGATATAAATCTTGCTTGTGATCGGTAGGATTCCTAAGAATCTCCTTGACAGGTTTCGCATTTGTTCTAGCTGTTCTCAAACCGAACGTCTCAAAGAAGACAACACGGAGTGAGTGAACCAATAATTTTAAGTCCACCGATTGATGAAAAGAGATTTGAAAACGATCGTGTATTGCTCAATAGAAATTGTTTTGCAATACAACGAAGGTTTTATTGAAAATCAATTATCAATCATAAAAATACCTTTGGTTTGAAAAATGAGTACAGTCGATGTGCTAAAGAAAAGAGTTTATAAGCACAAAGACCGGTTTTCAAAGGTATCCGTCAATCCATAACTCGAACCGAGTTTGATTCAAGAGATTGAATCGCCCCATTGTTTCTTTCGGTTGTCACATGGTTGATCTATAAAATAGATCTCACATGCCACCTACCGAGAGCTTGTTTGATGTTGGCTCGGAAGGCTTTCCATCTTCATTGTGAATATGTAAACACATCACTCGGATGTTACGCAATACCACAAGGATAATGCGTGGGACTCGAGATATAATCTCTCTTTCCACATTGTGTGAAAGAGAGTCTTCATTGAAAGTGTCCTAATGAGATTTATTGATGATCTCGTGGCTCTAGACTCAATTTGTGCATATTTGGATCCTATAGCGGAGACTAGGGAGGGTCTCCTTTTCAATATCAACCTTCTAAGAGAAAGTCGATAGATAGTGTCGGTTCCCGTGAGAATGAAACAAGCCCTTTTAAGAGGAACTTGAGTGGTTTGGAAAGTTGAAGTGCGGTGCGTCCTTTGGGTCCATGACGTCTTGTCTTCAATACCGATGTTACCATCGATAACATATGAATTGAACCGGTTTCGACCTAAGGTTGAATAAATGGAGGCTATTTGTTTCACCCTTTTCTCATTCAATTGCATTTAATTCTTCAACCCCTTCCGTGCTTACAAGACTTCATAGCTAGAACCTTGTTGGGTTTATTCGGTGCTAGCTCGGTCTTAGTCCGCACTCTTCCCATATCTCATTTTCTCCTTTTATCATCATACCTAAGGACTTCTACACTAACTAGTGGATTGTCCTGGTAGATCCCTCCGGTTCAGCGGATCATGGGAACCAATACCTAACCTTATCATCCTTGTATCACCGTACATAAAGTAAAGTTGGTAGGTCAATTTGGTATTGTTCATCCGCCATTAGATCAATTGAAAACCATTTGAAAATCAATTCGGATACTTGTGATATATTATCAAAGCTTTTGTACCGAATTGTTTTTGATATTTTTAGAACGAGAACTCCCCTCAACATGTGCATCAAGTATTTGAAAATGTTTTGCACACGGAGGCAAGAGAAAGAATTAACTTCTTTTGATTACCATTTTCTAAAGATATCAACATCACTTCCCTCAACGGATCAAGTGGGTATAGCATTTAGGAAGGATGAGGTTTCCATGAATTTGCTCCCCTCAATATGTGCCTCGAGGTTTGAAAAGAGTTTTGCACATACTAGAGGAACACGCACATTAGGGATGAATGATCACGTTTCAAATCAAATGTTTAAGATAGATGCTCCCCCTCAACATGTGCATTGAAAATTTGAAATCGTTTGTCACATGTAGGCGAGGATAGCATGTACATCCGTTATATAACCATTTACCTAATTATCGGTTTAAATCTAATTTAAATCACACATTCTCCCCGATCACAATTATCAAATCATTTGAGATTTGTGATCTCGTATAATTAAATTGATTTTGAAAGCTTTTAAGGAGAATTGTGACATGATTGTGAAAGCGTTTGAGCGATAAGGATCGGATTTAAGACTTTAAACTCCATTTATAAAACATGCATGTATATCTTTTGAAAACAATTTAATGCCAAATAACTTTTAATTTAATTGAAATCATTCTCCCCTCAATCAATGACGTGGGTTGTTGATTGAGATATAGACCTTTGACATATAAGTCCGGATGATTATCAAAAATAGAGATTGAGTTATTTTTCAAAGCATTTAGTTTTCAATGAGATAAATGTTTATAGAATCGAGCATAGAATTTGAAAACATGGTAAAACATGGCTCTGTTCTTTCTTTAAAACCGGTTATTGCACGAAAATGACAATAAACCATTGTTTCTCTTTCTCCCAAAATATTTTTTGATTTTTTTTTAAATATATATATATAAAAATTGAACAACATCTAAAGTCCCGTGTCATTCTTTGAATGACAACATCAAGACCGTAGATATTATCGAATCGAGAGAAACATGACAAAATGACAATATTTTTGAAGATTTTTGAATTTTCAAATTTTATGGATTTTGAAAGTTTTATAATTTTCTATTTGATTTTGAAGGTTTTATAATTTTGTATTTTGTTTTTCGAATAGATATATACAAGAGATAAATTAGTTTAAGAGAATGATGAAATGAGTACCGAGATAAAGATATCGTTCAAAGACGTTGTAGAAGAAAGGAATCAACATCTCTTAAACTTTAGCCACCAAAGCATCAGAGGCTTCTAAGAAAATCGTGCGAACATGAGCCTTCTCAATTTGAATATTTGGTAGCTTCCCCAAACCGACAAACATCGAATAAAGACCATTTCCTAAGAAGTAGAGTTGAATACAAAGAGGTCTCATTGATTGAAGCTCGGCACCACGAAGAACACGAGAACACCGGTAACAAGTTGAAACATTGATCGTCTCGGTGGTTATCAAATCCGGATTAACTAGTTACGACCGATCACATGAACTTTGTTGTGCATCCCGATGTACACCTTACTCTTCGAGATTGACCCGGTTGTCTAGTTAGGGGAACAATATATCAACATCTTCATTTTACCAAGTGCATTCGGTTATATAACATATAACCAATCGCACATAATGTACACATGTACCCAACAAGAGTAGAGACGATGACATCCACGTAACATGTTGAGTCACTAATCATCTCTGTGGATGTCAACTCGAAATAAGCCGAATTAGCTCGATCAAGTGAACATGTTGTGCATATAACCGGAAGCACTTTATCATAAACCGTATATAAGATGTCGATGGCGATATCATCTCACGTTCAAATATTCTTCTCACATTTCTTCCAACCGAACAATGAAGTAACAAAACCATAGGTCTCAGAGACCACTTCCCCAAATAGTTGGAATAATATATCCTTCCCCAAATAGTTTTGATACCTCGGAATCGACAAAACATAATATATCCATAAATTTGAAATCTTGTGAGAAGAACTCAAATAGCCCAAGTGAATCTGTGAGAATCAAGCGCTACATAAACTCTCTCGACTATCTTTATCAACCCATATGTAGACAATTTGAAGTGACCATTGTTGAAGAAAAACCCGATATACCAAACTTGAAACCGAAGTCGAATTCCCGCATTTGTGTCTTAAGCTTGCACTTAAAGATGGAAGAGCGATGTCGAGAATCTATGCTTCAAGCAAATCTCTAAGTACTCACTACTCAAACAAAGTATGAGACATTAACACCTCTTGAGATTATCCACACCGTCATATCGTGTGACCTTGAGTAAAACAAAGTAACTCCTAATAGTGATAGTTAACGGTCTTCATCATCCACCTCATTGCTTTGGTAACTAGATAACCCAAGCCTTCAACTCAAATACTTAAGCCCGAGCAAGTTATCAAATAAGAACACGCCTTTGTGAGCGTCAACTTCAACCTCAAATAAGTGATAAATGATTAATTCGAAGTGATCACCTTGTGTCAAATGTCCAACAATAGTCAATATCAGCGTCTCGGTAGTCATTTGCTAAAGAATATGAGCATGTCTAATTGGGAATTGAATCGACTTATAACTTTCACCCATTAGTGCTCCCCTAAACCGACAATCTGTTTGATAAATGCCAGTTAAGAAGAAGTCTTTAGATCGTTAAATGCAACTCGTCTTTAGTCTTCTAACATGTAGCGAAAAATGTAGAAACAGATGTAGACTCGACCTTCTTCAAGATTGTGCGGTTGGGGAATAGATAGTTAACATCTTCACTCACTTAAAAAGGATCTCACCAAAAGCATCCCATTAACACATCTTGCAAATCCCTTAACTAAAATCCTCCCAATCAAACAAGAGCGAAAGATGTTCATCAAGGAAATCGGCAATCGGGCCGCAACGAACACACAAGATGGTAACACCAAACTACCAATCACATCAAACAAAACAGAGAGATTGTTGAATCATCATGTTGATGTATCGTGAGGCATTAACGGAAGCACTTTGTCGATAAACTCATCAATCCGGTGAAGATGTCAACCAACGGCTCTTAGAAGAAAAACTCCATGTGAAGATGACCCGATAAGAAGAAGCTCGGTTCTTACATGAGTTTAGAGCCGTATGACCATTTGTATTCTCTAATATCAATCAACAATGCAAAAAATTCACACTTCTTCCCCCCCTCAAGAATTGCATACGGAGATGCCATTCTTGATTAAACAAGTGAAATCATCCAAATGTATTCTATTCACACTTCTCCCCCGCAAAATTAGCACATGATGTCGCCATCGTCCTTATAGTAGAGCAAGTTGAATAAGAAAACAATCAGTGGTAGCCCGGTTCACTTAATGACTGAAGCGCATGGAAAAAGTATGAAGCATGTTGATGAGAATGGTCATAATAAGAAGATTTCTCTTCTTCGGAAGATAAAGCGCCTTACGTACACTTTTCTTTTCTTTAGAGAGCGAGGCATGAAGCTGTTGAGTTCATACGTCATAAGAAGATTTCTCTTCTTTTTAAGATAAAGCGCCTTGAGACGTACACTTTTCTTTTCTTTAAGTCACGAGGCTGAGGCGGAAGTGAGCAGGGCGTCATAAGAAGATTTCTCTTCTTCCGAAGATAATCGCATTGAACGCATACATTTCTTTTCTTTAGAAGAACGAGGCTGAGCGATGTGAGCAGGGCGTCATAAGAAGATTTCTCTTCTTCCAAGATAATCTTGCGCTTTGAAGCGTACATTTCTTTTCTTTGAGAACGAGGCTGAATCGATGTGAGCAGGGCGTCATAGCCGGTTGAATATCAATGTTGAGAAACTTGAACCGTGAGTTATGAGATATCAATCCATTTGTGATCCATACTTTAAGCCGATCCATGTATTGAAGGATCGAAGTATCGCAAGTGAGTAAGGAGTACTGCACTAACATTACAAACTTGATTGCATATATATGGGTTAGTGACATTAGTATCCAAACTCTTTGGGGTTTCACGGTCAACCTTGATTTTTCATCGAAACAGTTTTCGGTAGGAATCCACCTAAGTCCGACATCCTTAAACATTCTACCGGACGGTATCCACTTATGGCAAGGTCTAGGATTGTAAGGCTTCTTATACATAGTGGAAGACTTATCCTTGTTCCTAGTTTCCAAAGATTTAGCAGTTGGTATCCATCTAGGCGAATTTTTGGTTTGTATTGTTTCACAACATGTTGAACCTTAGTCGCGTTAGTGGTCTTAGTGGATAGTACCTTGGCATGTGAATTAGGAAGCTGTTTCTTATGTGGAAAGACTCGAAATTTCTAGTTTTGTTTTCTACATGCTTAGCATTCTTATGCAAATAACTACTCTTAGTTGCACGCCAATCCCTAGTCTTTTGAGTGTTCCTAGGTAGTGGTTTACAACTACTAGTAGTGCCTTGAAATCTCGTAGAATTCCTCACCCTAGGTCTTGCACCTAAAATTCCGTCTTTTGAATCATGCCTTTTCCTAGCTTTTCTAGATAATAGTTCTTCCACACAGTCATTCATATCATATGAATTCGGGTTTTAATGCTTGGTTTTGACACTTTGTTTTTGAACTAATCCTAGAGTCTTTGGGAGTAAAAGTAGGCGCATGTTGAGGATTAGAGGAACTAGAGGCATGGCTCTTAGGTAACACAGTGAAGTGATTGGTTTTGACAAAACTTTTTCCTCATCAACTTGGGAGGCAAACCGTGTTTTGAAGATTTTGGTCTTTCGGATATAAGCAAAGATGGTGCGCTAACAATGAACCGGTTTCTAATGGGATGAGAAACCGGTTTCCCAAGGTTGATGGTTTTGTAAACTTAGTGTTCACACTTTTCCCTACGTTTTCCTAAGCTCATTCTTTAAGGCTACAATAGCGAAACTCTTATCACGAAGTTGAGCTTTGAGTTCATCAATTTTTCTATCAAAGAGTTTGTTTGTTCCATTGACTTAGTTCTAGCTTCTTTGACGGACTCACTAAGTTCTACATGATGCTTTCTCGAAGACTCATTTTCCTTTAGTAATTTAGCCACATAAATTGACGGTTCATTATTTCTTGTTATAATAGCATCAATGTCTTGTGTATTCATGACTAAATTGCTTTTCTCATTCAAGGCAAAATATGTTTCTTGATTGTAAATGGTTGACTCTTTGTCTTGAAGTGAGCTTTCAAAGTGTTAATTTCAAAAGTTCACGAATTCGGGAAGTTCGGTTTTACATGGTTTGTTAAGTTGAAAACTTTCTTCTTTACTCGAATCGCGATTTCAAGTGAAATGCAATATTTTTCAAGATTTGAGAATTTGTTTGAAAGTTCATCAAAAGCCTTCTTATCAACCAAATATTTTGTTTTGAAACACTTAATCTCGGACTCGGCCTCGATGTGAACATTTATGAAAGACTTGTTCAACATTATGATCGGTTTGTTTAAGTGCTTTAGCGGATGCACTATGTTGAGCGATAAAGGGTACCTCATTACATGACACACGCTCAATTTACAGTGCATTATCTGCATCCACAACATGTGTAACGAGTCATTTGGACATTGGATGTGTCAAGCTTATCAATCTACGAGCCTCGTATTGATTGCCAACCGATCCATCATCAGGTGTTTTACCCGACTCATCATTATATGTTGACTCGACATTACGCATTCAACAACACCCGATTCTTTAACGGATACATTACCCAACTTATCACAACTATTTCTCAACCGCACTGACACTCATTCACGTTTCATCTTTTGTGTAACTTCCTCAATGTACTTCTCCACATTATCCATGAGTTGTATGAATGTCTCAATGAACACGCTAATTTCCATTCGGTGTGTTTCTTGAAAGACACTTGATCATTTCATCATCAAAATCGAGGAATATTCCCCGGATAAATGGTGAAATTGATCGAAGATTACTTGAAGAGCTGCATTAGATTCATCGGTTGAGAACTTCTCTTTAGTAATTTGAAACCTCGGTTGTTCTAAGTTTAGTAGCACAGTTCTTGTCAAGATGGGAAAATCACGACGAAGGAGACCTTGCTTGTTCGATCCATAGTTGTAGATAAAAGTAGTTTGAGGTCTTGATAAAGTAGTTGAAAGGGCTCAATGTTACATTCCTTTAGCATGGCATTTTGTAGCATTGGTGGTGCATTTCGGTCTTTTCAAAGTCGAACCGGAGATATCACATCCTCATTGATTGATTCAATCATCTTTAATCGTTCGGTGTAGCTAACATTCTCGGGGTTGACTACATCATCATACAATTTAAGCACTTACGAAATCATTGGGTCGATGAGAGTAAGACATGATGTGGTAGAATGCACGGATTTTACAAGTCTATGATTCAAACCGAGAAATAGAATCTTCGCGGGATTTTACTAAAATCAAGACCAAACCGTTAAGCAATGACCAATGGAATGATAGACAATTGTGTGTTAGGACATATGATTGTTTGTAGGATTAGCGAGATGTTGTTTGGTTGTGATTCGGATTGGTTTATGCCGTTTTCACGAGAAATTAAGGTCTAAAAACTTAAAACCTCAATAACTTCTGTTCGGAGCGGTTTAGACCTTGAAGATTGACCGAATAAACTTTAGTTTATTCGGTGCCATTCTCCTCGTTCTCACGGTCGTTTTGATGGGTAGAACGCTGAAAGCGAGTTACGGTTCAAAAGTTATGGCCGTTTGAAGTTTTGTGGGAAAAATCAACCAAGTCGCTCTGAATTCTTGAACCAAGTCGCTACCAACTAATTCGCTACACCACTAAGTCGCTAGAGTTCCAAGTCGCTAACGAAAAAGCAAGTTGCTAAGTAGTAACTCGCTTCTGAGATCAAGTCGCTAACCAAATTTTGGCGACAATTCGCTACACAGTCGCTAGAAACACAAGTCGCTAAAGAGCAACTCGCTCTTGACCAAGTCGCTACAACAAGTCGCTACCGTAGTGGAGATTCCACTACTTGTGCTTTAACTCGCTAGCTCTAACTCGCTAGCACCAACACGTAAGTCGCTACAAAATGTGAAGCAAGTCGCTACCAAGAAACTATTAAAGTGAACTAAGTCGCTAGCTTGAAAAACCATATAAACATCACTTTACAATCCAAAACAACCCAACCAAGATGATTCAAGCTTACCAAATGAAAACCTAAACACTTTTGATGATTCTAAACATAAAAGTACCAACAAAATTCAAACTTTAACACAAGAAATCAACCAAATGATGCAAAAACCACTAAACTTTTCAAACTCAAAACCACCTAAAACCACTATAAATCCAAAGATGTGCAAGATATGATCAAACCATGGATCTTGATACCAATTGTTAGATATTAACTTTTCACATACACATCAAACCATAACACAAGGTGGCGTATAAGATGGAATTCTAGAGAGAGAAAGTTAGAGGTTTAGGGAACTTAGTGAGAGAAAGTGAAAGATATTATTATGAGCTCCAACTCTCTACCTTGGAAGGTAGAGAGTATTTATAGTCTTACATAACTCGCCACACTTTGGGGTGTGGATCGAGGCATACAGATGGGTAAAGACCGTCCGTCCTCCACGGTGTTACTTAACTAAATTACTACTTAACTTAAAGAACTACGACTACGAGCTTTCTAACGATTACATATACTTGAGGTGACCGACTCTTTAATACCGGAATTTCTAATTCCTAACAGAAATAATCTGGGTTTTGTGTGAAAAGTTTATTTTATGTCTTAGTTAAGTTTTCCAAGTGGTTTGGTCGAATTTGGAGTTGTCTAAGTCGTATTTTGAATTTTACAAGATCAAGTGTCAAAGTGAGAAAACGAGTCTCGAAATTTGGTTGGATTGTTTGATTTTCATTTTCAAACCATAAGGAATTGGGAGCTCTCCTTTTACAGGATTGACATTTAGGATATAAATGAATTTCTGGGAGTTTTGGGAATTTTTCCAAGGTGTCTAAACAGGTCCAATAAGTGTAAACTTTTAAGGTGTATTTTCTGATTACTCTCTGGACATGTCTGAACTTGTGATTTTCCATAGGCCATTTGGCATAGATATAGAACCCACCAATTTTTGGAGACTCTTTTAACTCATGTGGGAACCACTGAGATTTTACTTGATTTCATTTGAACTAAGTAAGTATTTTATAAAAATCGTTAGAGTCTGGTCCAAATATGAGTTTAAGAAAATGAAAGATAAAACATGATATCAATAAGTAACACACTTACAAAGGCATAAGAAGCTTATAAAAGGAGCTAATAAGTATTATACGAATCGTGTCTGTAGATTCATTGAAGAAGACGTGGCGTCGTATCTTCGTGTTCGTTCATTCATTTGTTTTTCCTCATTTGCGTTAAGATACGGATATTACGACCTTTTCGAGAAAGGTTTCTCATGATTTTCTTTCTTTGACCTTTCTCTTATGCTTATTAGGATTCCCTATGCCATTGCTATGATTCCTTACATTTATGTGAATCTCTGTTTGTCTCGAACTTCATTTGTTGAACCTTGCTATGTTTGAGTATGAATTTACGATTATGAACTTGATTATGAACATTTGATTATGAACCTCGATTATGAGCGTATGATATGTGATCGTGATATGAACCTTTGATTTACGAACATTTGATATGAACCCTTTCGATTTGTTTGATCTGTTGCTTATCCGAAATCTCGTTTATTGAACCATGAAACATCCGATTTGAACTTATGATATGAAAACTCCGATTGGTAAATCTATTTGACCTTTATGATGAATTATGATCCGTGTCATTTATGACAATCTGCTTGACCTAAGTTAGTTTGACACCGAGCCAATATTTTCACTAGTCATGGGGTTCCATGTCCGTGTCGATGATGCACCTCGACATGACTCTAGGGCGATAGAGTGATGTTACGCCACGTCCCTTTACATTATCTGTTTATTGATAGTATGGCCACTATCTCATCTGCATTTGGGCGTATGGATGCATCCTAGATCGATCATTATCCGATATGATTTGTCGGTGAATGATGTCGTGTAATACTGCGTCTTCACAAAATTGTGGGAGCTAGCTACTCCATTTGTTATTGAGGTCTCCCTCATATTATATAATGTATTCCGAGGTCACCCTCGAATAAGAAAGTTACTCGATATGATATGTTCGGGCTCGTGGTAGATAACTAAATCAGATTCTGTTATTTACGTGTTAGATATTTTGTTTATGATTCCGTATTTGTCAATGTTTCCATTTACATATGATAACGCTTCACGCGTCGTTCGGGGTCAAGGAAACTTCCTTTTCTTGAGCAAGTTTATAACACCCAGGCGATGAACCTAATCGTTGTAGTGTAGTAATTAGGGTAAGCCACGGGTATTGATATCGTTCTCTGGGGAATAGGAATGCTAGTAAGGAGTTACTACGCTAAGGTTAAGGTTGAGGAAGATTATTTTTGTCTTTTATATTTTATGAAATGGAAAGGTACGAATCTCGGGTATTGGATTTGGGGGTTGGTATTTCTACCGATTACTCTACTATTATCTAATTATCTAAACTAAGGTTGTGGGAGTCTATGTCTAATTAATGTGTGCTCGTATGATAGTTTAAAGATGTGTTTACTTAGGTTGTACTACTCCTCAATTATCTCCTATTGATGGTTGAGTTGTCACGTCTTATTCTTAGTTGCGTTGTGTGTCTAAAGTTGTAGGGTGTCGTTTCTCCCTAACTCTTTGAACTTACCAAAGGGTCTTGTCTACAAACCCACTAGGGATGATAAACTCCCTCTAAGGCGTTCTTTGGATGGTTTAGCTTACAACTACTCGGTAATTATATTCTAAGGTTCACAAAGATGAATCAAGCATTAAGTACACAACGAATGACCTATCGCATTACTAGATCATTAATCAACTAAGATAAGAAACAACCAATCAATACTCAATAGTTAAGTTTCATACTTCCTAAGCAAACACACAAATAAATTAGCGGACATGGAGAACATGCAAGCATACACACAAATAATCAAAGACATAATTGAATTAATGAAGTAAAGACTTATCTTGATGTAAGATAGGGTTTAAAACCCTAAAATCTTGTACAAGACACCTTAGGTTCGGTTTTAGGTTTTACTCCAAAAGACTCTCCACAAAGACCTAAAAATTTGGATTCTATATATAAGATTACATATGCGACGGCGTCACCTTAGGTTTCGTGGCCGCCGTGTCGCCGTCATTAGGGTTTCGTCTTGGCTACGTTAACCTTGCGACGGCGTCACCTTATGTCCGTGACGCCGTCCTCTTCGACTTCGGCGTCGTGCGGATTGCATCAAGGCCGTCGAGTAGCGACGGCCTACTCTTTCACAACTAGGCGTCGTCGCTTGAAAATACGAGTTTTGGGTTACGGATCGTCACAACAATTTTGGGACGGCGTCGCCATTAGCTTTTGACGCCGCCGCCTTCTAATTCGGCGAAATGTGAGTGTCTCGATTTTGACTTTGGCCATTTTCTTCATATATTCGCGCCTTTTCGTCCAAATAAGTGCCATTCCAAGATTTTGCCTTCAAGAGACCTAAAAGTGAAAAGGAACGATATTAAGCAATAACGGATACAAAGTGATCCAATAAGGACTTAAACGACCCTCAAAATGGTACCTTTTAAAACCTTATCAAATATCCCTACACTTGTTATTTGCTTGTCCTCAAGCAAATGTGCTTTTAGCCAATTAATTTATAAGATAGGGGTCATGAAGCATTAATTCAAAGCGGTCCACAACACATATAAGCCCCAAAAAGTCATAACAAGCACGGAATTACATACTAGCACCTCACATGGGGTGTTTGGATACTCACATCTCTCTCGGGTGTATATATGAAATATAACAAATAGGAAATGGAAAATAAACACTCATTAACCGGTCCTAGTACATAGATTACCATAGGCTTGAGAATAGATCAAACCTCCATCGCTTTGGCGTAAGCACCTAGGAAAGACTATCAAAGAGGTCTTTAAAGGGTTGTAATGTTAGGCTTACGGTAGGGAAACAAAGGGTTTGGTGGAATAGGCTATTTAGTGGTGGCAAGTCAAAAATCTCTATGTTAAATGCATATGAAGAATGGCATTGCTAAGCCAAGACTCGACACTCTAAACTCTAGATAACGGAAATAAACAAACATAAATTTAAAGGATAGATGAAGGATGGTAGCCCGTATGTTTTTTTTTTTTTTTTTTTTTTTTTTTTTTTTTTCATACACTTTTACTCTACCATCCTCTACGATAACATCAAAATACTAGGGATTTATAGACATATCCCTACACTTGAGTTTTATTACTCTAACGCTAATTTGACCCGAATTGAAAAGATCAAAACACTTGGGGTACATTATTACGCAAACAAAGGGAATTTGAATTTAACGTTCCTTCCCGTCATTTCATAAACTTTAACTTTTCCCATGAATCCCAATCGTCCCAAAATCAGTATACAAAGGATATGACTCGACTTAGCAACTTATGCAAGCAACTAGATAATTGAACTAAGGGTTTGGGGTGATAACAAATATTTGCACTAAAAGTGAGTGCATAAGGGGTAGGCTAAGGCGATTTGGGTGTATATTTGGGGGTGGGGTGTAAACAATGCTATTCATTGATATTCGGAAAAACCGAAACATCACGAGAACCGCGAAAAGGATAGGCTCGAGGGTTAACTAGGGTATCGTGTACTAAAGATGAGTACAACGCAAAGGGTGTGGGGAATTACTCAACCGATATGGAAGAAGTAATTATATTACGGTGTCAAACAAGGGTTATCCTAATGTCTCTTATCATTTAGTTATTCCTAACTACACAAGTGTAGCCTCACTTGCGATCTCGAATGCATCACAAAACAAGTTCTAGAATCTAATATACTACCGGTTCACACTCTAAGCATTGAAGATGAATGCTTTAATTCCTACTAATCTAAGGCGATCCTCACATTTTGGTGGAATTTGGGTGGTAAAGGGTTTTGTGCTAGTCATGCAACTTCCTATCCGTGAGACGCTTTTGTTAAGACTAATGGCCCACCCTATATGTCATAAAAATTTAAAATTGGTGCCAAAATTACCCTAACCGACATTTTCTCATGGTTTATTACACAATCACAATTGGACAAAGCAAATAGTCAAGGATAAGCATAGTTTCAAAGTTCCGTTTTATTTTCCTCCCTACACTTAGACCGAACATTGTCCCCAATGTTCCCCGAAAATATCAAAGTTATGATAAAAGAAGGTAATTAAAACGAAAGAAACTAATACTCCCGATTAGCTCGGTAGGATCCGTGTAAAGTGGTGGTTAAATCCTTTTCAAGAAGAATTATTGCGTGAAAAGCTCCTTCCAATCTTATGTAACTTCTTCTTGACAAACTAAACTCGCACACTTGAATAAAACAAACGAAACCTTCGCGTAAAATCGGCGGTAATAATATATATAAGACTCGATTTAAACTAGGATATAATGCTTGTGGAATGGATGTTTACTGAAATTTCTAAGAAAATTAAGACACAGAAAATTCCAAAAATTTATAAGTAGCTCGAAACGAGAAAAAGTAATCGATGTTTTACTCCTTCACGGCGCCGTCAGTTGCAATCTGACGCCGTCGGTTATCCCGACAAAAAGGGTCTCGATTTTACGGAAAAATTCGGAAAATTTACATCTTTAGAATCGGAAAATTTACGCAAAACATCCATTATGACTCGATACAAGCATTTGACTCGAACAAACAAACATAAATATCTTTTAATTAATTGTTATTCTCATGTTTACGTTTCTTTTGAAAACGTGTAATCCTCCTACACTTATCCCTTATGTAAAATACCTTTACATGCAATTAAGACGAGGTTAAAAACAAAATAAAGCATTTTACAAATTTAAACATGAGGATAAACAATTAATAAAAGATATAAGACACTAACAAGCAAACAATTAAGCATGGGTTGCCTCCCACGAAGCGCTTTTCTTTATTTAAGAGTCTTGTAGCTAGACTCATAGTCGTGCTTCTCGTTGCCCTAATCTTAGAGGCCCATTCGATCTCCTTAACTCTTCTTTCATCACGAATATATTCAGGCCCTAGTTCAAGACAAGCGATGTAGTAAACTTTGTTCTTCCGTCTACTTGAATGCCGGAATGTTATCTACATCTAAATTATCCATGCCCTCAAAATTCTTATTTTTGTGGGCATTATATATTAACATTCTCGGTTTCATTTGAGAACTCGATTATCCCTTTCTTTATCATAAACCATCTTAGACTCTTCTATAAATGGTTTCCCAAGTATCGCATCTCCTAAAAACCATCAATGATTCCTTTGACATTTTCCAGAATCATGAAATCACACCTATATGTGAAGTTACCTATGAACACGTGCAATCCCTTAACCCTCCCCACATAGTTACTTGCTTTCCTAGGGGCGAAGGGGTCCCTCATAGGCTCTAGCTTTTGCTCATGATCCAATTGTAATAGAGCCTAGAAATTATATTCATGGGTGCCTTATAATCAATGTAGGTGTGATCCTCAGTATAAGTATCCAATCATACATGGTATTTTGATGTTTTAGGGTTTCCCTCCTTATACGAGGCTCGAAGGTGGTCTTGGAAAATTAACCACATTATGGTGATAAGCGGTTTCTTTCCTTTTAGGGTATGAATCAAAGTACTCCCTAAGTTCTCCTTCTCCTTACTACCCCCGTAATTTCTAACATCTTATAATCTCCTTCTTCTAGATCATCATCCGAATCACTTGTAATCGAATCACTATCTAGAGGTTGATCGATTCCTTAAGGGCTTCCTCAAGTGTATTCTCAATTATCATATTTAATTTCCTAAGCTCTCCAATCTCACTCATGATACGGGCTCGAAGTTGGTTAGCGAGGTCGGGTCAAGCGATGGGTATTTGTTTGGTGGTGAAGCGTTGTTTGGTTGTTGGTTATCGAGTGGTGGTTGGTTATCACCTTCCATGATGAAAAGTGATGGGATTACGAACAAAGGTCACGAAGAAGGGGATATACTAAGAGAAAGCTAAAATGAGAAAAATTTACTTGATAGGAATCAAGCAAAGAAACCTAAACAAGGTGGACTACTAACTAGCTATTCTATTCCCGCAATGCGCCAAAAACTTGATAACGCTACACGCGTCGTTCGGGTCAAGGAAACTTCCTTTTCTTGAGCAAGTTTTATAACACCTAGGCGGTGAACCTAATCGTTGTAGTGTAGTAATTAGGGTAAGCCACGGGTATTGATATCGTTCTCTGGGAATAGGAATGCTAGTAAGGAGTTACTACGCTAAGGTTAAGGTTGAGGAAGATTATTTTTGTCTTTTATATTTTATGAAATGGAAAGGTACGAATCTCGGGTATTGGATTTGGGGTTGGTATTTCTACCGATTACTCTACTATTATCTAATTATCTAAACTAAGGTTGTGGGAGTCTATGTCTAATTAATGTGTGCTTGTATGATAGTTTAAAGATGTGTTTACTAAGGTTGTACTACTCCTCAATTATCTCCTATTGATGGTTGAGTTGTCACGTCTTATTCTTAGTTGCGTTGTGTGTCTAAAGTTGTAGGGTATGCGTTTCTCCCTAACTCTTTGAACTTACCAAAGGGTCTTGTCTACAAACCCACTAGGGATGATAAACTCCTACTCTAAGGCGCTCTTTGGATGGTTTAGCTTACAACTACTCAGGTAATTATATTCTAAGGTTCACAAAGATGAATCAAGCATTAAGTACACAACGAATGACCTATCGCATTACTAGATCATTAATCAACTAAGATAAGAAACAACCAATCAATACTCAATAGTTAAGTTTCATACTTCCTAAGCAAACACACAAATAAATTAGCCGGACATGGAGAACATGCAAGCATACACACAAATAATCAAAGACATAATTGAATTAATGAAGTAAAGACTTATCTTGATGTAAGATAGGGTTTAAAACCCTAAAATCTTGTACAAGACACCTTAGGTTCGGTTTTAGGTTTTACTCCAAAGACTCTCCACAAAGACCGAAAAATTCGGATTCTATATATAAGATTACATATCGACGATCGCCACCTTATGTTTCGTGGCGCCGTCGTGTCGCCGTCATTAGGGTTTCGTCTTGGCCACGTTAACCTTGCGACGGCGTCACCTTATGTCCGTGACGCGTCCTCTTGACTTTCGGCGTCGTGCGGATTGCATCTAGGCCGTGCGAGTAGCGACGGCCTACTCTTTCACAACTAGGCGTCGTCGCTTGAAAATACGAGTTTTGGGTTACGGATCGTCACAACAATTTTGGGACGGCGTCGCCATTAGCACCGACGCCGTCGCCTTCTAATTTTAGCATTTGTGAGTGTCTCGATTTTGACTTTGGCCATTTTCTTCATATATTCGCGCCTTTTCGTCCAAATAAGTGCCATTCCAAAGATTTTGCCTTCAAGAGACCTAAAAAGTGAAAAGGAACGATATTAAGCAATAACGGATACAAAAGTGATCCAATAAGGACTTAAACGACCCATAAAAATGGTACCTTTTAAAACCTTATCAACATACTGAATTATTATATGTTTATTGAATGTGTTTATGCTTTGACATCTTTATGTGACTACTGTTTGCCATGCTAGGATATGATTAATATGCTTAAATGTGATTCGCATGTTGTCATCTGATGTTATGTTAGTTACCATTATGTGACCTTGTTGATCTGTATGATGATTATGCTAGTGTATAATTGATTGTTCTGTAAGTTCATTATGTATAATTGTTCAGATAATTCGTGAACTTTGAGTATCCGTTGGTGTTCGTATTCCGCTTATGTTTGATCCGCCATGTTTAAATTCGTCTATACTAAAGTTTGATGCGGGAAAAGGGTTTAACTTATGATATCGACTTGATAACTTGCTAATTGCTATGCTATGTCTTTTGCTTATTTAGTTATAGTTTTCCTACCGTGTTTTCTAATTGTATGTGTGATCGCCACGTTTGATCGCTATTGTTCCACCTTGCTACGATATTGGATAAGTGTGTTAAATGTAGATTAATTGACTTGTGTAAAGGACATGTTTACTTCTAGTAGTTGTTTCGCTAGCTTTGGTATTCGTTTGACTTATATGTACTTAAATTGCTGATTCATTAATTGCTGTTGATTATGATGTGCTTGATTTGTGTCATCAATATGCTATGTGTTTGTTCTTATTTGTTGTTTGTTCTTCCGGATTACGTATACGTGTTTCCGTAATCCTCGGTGATTCATTATCTTCATTCCACGTGACTTCGTTATTCGTTTCTTTATTTCATTTCAGTATTGCTTTTTGTTTAGTTTTGTTTTGTTATATCATTCACTGGGCTTTGTAAGCTCGGCCGCATTTTCTTTTCTGCGGCGGTGGTAAGCATTCAAGATGAGCTTATGGGATAGCTGATCTGGGTTGAGAGTAGAGATGAGAGCAAGTTTTGAAAGTAGGGATCTTAGATTTATTTTGATTATTAAGTTATTTATATTTTCTTTTGTAAGTTTTGTAAAGGCTTCCGCTATTGTATAGTACTTAAGGTTCTGATATGAAACCGTATTTGTGATATCTTTACCCTTGTCGGGTTGGGGTGTTACAAAGGTTTTATGGATGTCCCCAAATTGTATGAATTTAAGGGTTATGTTTACTTGAAGAATATTATATAATCTTGTTTGTTTAATATGTAAGTTGTAGGGTTCTGGTGATCACCCGCATGGCTATAAAACGTGTACAGTGGAAAATAAACACATATATTCGTGCAGACCAAAACCTAAATAGTCAGATCTTCTAATCAAGGATATAACCTAATATAACACATAGAAGGATGTTTAAGATTACTTACTTGGTATTCCTGCTACGCGTAAGCTCCTTAAGCTTTTCTTGATACGCATAGAACCCCTTCTTGTTGATCCTGATGCTTCACGATCTCTTTTTAGGGTTTCATGAATATCACCACTCGGACAACGCCAGGTATCCACCGTTACTGCACATGTAGAACTAGGGTTCCGAACCTATGCAAGTTAGGCGAACACAAAACTAGGTAAATCCCTAAATCGACCAAGAGTCGACTAAGGATTTGGAAACCTTAAGATCGATCGACTAGGTGATCGACCAAAGGGGTTTTCAAAACCATTTTGTGTGTGATCGATCGAACGACCAAGAGAGCAAGAGGAGAAGGATTTGTTAATACAAATAAGCCGTAAAAACGTTTATTTATATTCTACGGTCTTTCAATGTTTTGTTGCTAACAATCATAGAATCATTTTAGCGAGAAAGTATAATATGTAAGTTTTCAAGACAATTGTTTTCTAACTCAATATGCTAAACAAATATTTTACCAGATACTCAAAAATACTACATCTAGTAAAACTAGTTACATAAAGCTAAATCATTTTTCTAAAACACGTTCAAGTAACTTTTGTTACTTATATTTTATTTTAACTAGGAAATATATATATATATATATATATTATATATATATATATATATATATATATATATATATATATATATATATATATATATATATATATATAGTTATTATGAAAAGTTTCTTATAATGAAAAGAATGAGAAGGCATGTGAAGATGACATGTGTCACCTTTGCCACATCATCATGCCACATCACCATACCCCACCCCCCGAACCCGCCCCTACCCCCCCCCACCCCGAAAAAAATTTCCCAAAAAATTTTTTTGGGCAAAATTTTTTTCCCGCCAAAATTTCCGCCAAATTTTTCTTGCATCACAATTATGAATTTAGTGCATCAAGGTTATAAATTCTTGCATCACGCTTATAAAGTTCTTGCATCACAATCATGATTTTAGTGCATTAATGTTATAACCTTGATTTTAGTGCATCATAGTTGATGCACTTAACTATTAACTATGATGCGAACTTATAATAAAGATGCACCAAAACTTATTAGTGCATTAAGGTTATAAGTTATTGCGTCACAATTATGATTTTAGTGCATTAAGGTTACAAATTATCGCATTACGGTTATAAAGTTCTTGCATCACAATCATGATTTTAGTGCATTTAAGGTTATAACCTTGATTTTAGTGCATCATAGTTGATGCAATCGAACTATTAACTATGATGCGATAACTTACCAATGGAGCATTAGTCCAATGGTTGGAGCACTTGTGCTTGAGTCAATTGACCCAAGTTCAAGTCCCATCCTTGGCATTTGCTTCATATAGGTACCCACCTCCGCAAAACCCGTGGGCACACTAGAGACTTTGTGGAATAAGAGCTTGGGGTCCGAGTCTTGGCTCGTGCTCACTCCAGTTGGTGCCCCACTAGGCCGGAGAGTTCTTGGAGCTATTCCTTGTGGGGTGGACAATGGTGGTGCCAAAAGGCACCGGGTCGAGTGTTCCCTTGATCTACACCTTTTGTAGAATGATGCAAGAACTTATAATAAAGATGCACCAAAACTTATTAGTGCATTAAGGATATAAATTCTTGCATCACGGTTATAAATTCTTGCATCATAATCATGATTTTAGTGCATTAAGGTTATAAATTCATCGCATCACAATTATGATTGTGATGCGATATTCTCTTGTGATGCGATAATAAATTTTAGCGGGATTTTTTTTTGCCAAATTTTTTTTTTTTTTTTGAGAAAATTTTTTTGGCGGGGGCATAGCCCATGTGCATTACTTCATGCATGACATCATGTTGGGTACCCATGACCCAATATCCATGACCCAAAACCCGAAATTGTAACCCAAAATTGATTTGGTTAACCCGAATGCCGGATCCTCGAGTTACACTAGTCGTATTCAAGGTTGCAAAATCGCTAGCGGTAGGCAAGGCGGGGGTAGGCCTAGCGATTAATCGGTTAGGCGGGATTAATCGGATTGGATTTTTATATATAAAACTATAAAATTTTGAAACTATATGCCCGATTTGGCGATCTAGCCGATTTTTTTTCGATTTGGCCGATTTTTCCGATTTTGCCGATTTTTTTCCGATTTTGCGATTTTACCGTGGCGATTTTTCCGATTTATCCGATTTTTTACGATTTGGCGATTAATCCGATTTTGTCGAGAATCGATTAATGAAAATCGGAACGGCTAATCACCGCCTAGCGATTAATCTGCCGCCTAGGCCGATTTTTGCAACAGAGGTTGTATCCCTTGTACAAGGAATCTGCCATAACTGGCTGGTCAGAGGAAAATTTGGCTATGAATAGTGAGCTATTTCTTCATTTTTCTTCACCACTTTTCTTCATAAATTCTCTCTATAATTTTATCTCTCTAACCTCTGATCTTAGATCATTCTTGTAGCTTTTTTTGGTGATTCTCTAGATTCTCCTTAAAAGGAGAGATCAAGATTTTACATACGAGACTCGAAAGCTTCATAAGAAGTATTGATAGGCTTATTTATCACTACAAGATCACTGAATTGATTCTTGTACTTCTCTCATCACAATGTATTATAGACTAGTTGTGTAGGCTTATGTCGTTGGGTTGGTTCTTCCATTATAAAGAACCCAATATATCTAGCTTTGTATAAGATAAAGTGTAAGCGGCGAGGTTAGGTTCCACCTTGAAGAAGAACCCGGATCCATATTTGTACCGGATAAAGTGTATGCGGCGTTGGTTATGTTCTACCTTGAAGAAGAACCCGTGTGTAGCTTAGCACCGATAAAAGTGTAAAGCAACGTTGTGAGGCTTCTCCGCCAGATAAGGAGCTTGCGGATCTAGTGATTACAAACTCTCGAGTGGTGTACTCGGGGAGTGGAGTAGGGCAAGAAAGGATACCTTGTAGCATAACCACTATAAATCCTTGTGTCATGTGTTAATACATATAATGTCAAAAACGTTGTTTGCATTATTTGATCTCTTTATGTTTTGATAATCACAAAACGTAAGAACACGTTACGTAAAGATACACTTGATAAGTTTTTAAACAAGAAAACTCGTTCGACTACGATATCGCTTAAGGTATATACAAACAACTTACCGACATTGTGAAGTGATCAAAGAATAAATTTTGTCCCTAAAACTTACATTTTCACAAATGTCACATTACAAAATAAATCATACAAATTATTTTTGATTTATTAGAAAATGTTTCATTAAGAAAAATACATTTGAATTTTGAAAATTCAAATGAGTCATTTTTCCCGCCCAAACCAGATAAATTTTCATCAGATAAACCTTCCCCACTAAAAGACAAAAAAGGGCGCGGAGTCTAGGCGGCGGTCCGTTATAGGCCGACGGTCCCGTATATATAAGGGGTCGTCTAGACAATTAACGGACCATTCCCCGCTCCTCCACGTGCCTATAAATACTGCACCATTCTCTCTGAAAATCTGGACCTTTGGCACTAAAATTTCTCCCATCTTTCTGTCCCAACTCTTCACTTCTCTTTGATCACTTGTGGTGTCGTAACTTGTTTACAAGTGATCTCGTGATTCTCCTCCTCCAAGTACATGAAAATAACACTCGTATTCGTCAAGAAATGAAGTGTTGTGGTTTAACATCACACACACTCACATAAATAGTGTTACAATTCTCCTCTCGATCTATATTCTCTTCATATCTTATTCTTGTAGATTTGTGTATCCGACTTGTGTGTGAGTCAAGGTTAGGTGTGATTTGTATAGATTTGGACAAGTGGTTTGTTCGTGTATTGTGGGTGTAGATTAGGACAAGGTGTGTTCGTGATATTGGACTTAGTGAAGAGTCCATGTTGTGTTTAGGTAGATTTGGACAAGGTGTGTCCGTGTAAGTGGTGTAATTAGAACTAGGTGAAGGTTCGTGTTGTGAAGACTTGGATTGGGTGAAGATCCAAGTGGATTAAGTGAAAAGTCCGTGAAGGATTGGATTGGGTGAAGATCCAAGTGAACGAAGTGAAGAGTTCGTGACTTGTGTGTTTCGACTTGAATTGGGTGAAGATTCAAGTTGATTTGTGTGCTAACTTGAATTGGGTGAAGATTCAAGTTAGTGTGGTGTTTGATCGTGTAGGATCATGTGTTGGTGATTAGATTAGTTCTAGCTAGGATTAGGACTCGACACTCCGCTTAGTGTCGTTAATTGGTGTAAGCGAAGGTGTATGGTTTGCTCCGCCTAAAGGGAGTTTGTCGACATAGTGATTGCGAACTCTCGAGTGTGTGATACTCGAGGAGTGGAGTAGGGCGAAAAGTGAGCTTCGTGCCAAACCACTATAAATCTCTGTGTCTTGGTGTGATCTTTCCATCTCTTTACTTTCCTTGCATTTATATTTCTTTTATCATTGTGATCATACTCATTATACTTGTTGATTATTGATAACACATAATATCGAATGAAACATTTTTACAAAAGAACATAAAAGGACTAAAAGTTTTCAAAACCTAAAATAAGTATTAGAAACTTTTCAACCCCCTTTCTAGTTTCTACAAGTGGTGCAGCGTCAACGCGCCAGATGACTATGTCCAAGGCATGGTCTATAAATACCCCCATTGTCTTGGGCATTCCTCACCCTGCCATTCATTCTTTCTCTTTTATTTCTTCTCTCTATCCTCTAATTCTACTATCTTCTTGTGTTCCAATTTATTATCCTATCATTCTTGAAAGAACACATCTCAAGAGAAGATGCACAAAACCTAATCCACTATTGTGAATTGTGTTAAGGATCTTCTTCTATATCCTTTCTATTAGAATCGAGTCTCTAGGTTAGGTTAGGGCTTAATTTGATCAAACAACTATCATTCATTCAATTTGTTTGTAAGAAGTCTTGAACCCTTGTGGTCAAGCCTATATCGGGGAAAGGTCTAGTTGGGGTTTAATACTTCCAAATGGAAGTCTTTATGGTCTTAGTGGTCTTAGCGGTTAAGTCGAATCGCGAGATTCTTGTGGATGGTTTCCGAGGGAGGAATACCGTTGGGAGTAGCTCTTCTTGGAGAGCGCCGATCTTTATGTATATCGGTGGAGTGAAGTTGTAACGGTTTGTAATCCACCATAAGGATTATACTTAGTAATAGTATCAGTGTCTTGGATTCTCAACTAGATGTACGAATGGTATAAACCCCCATACCGAACCAATATATATCATGTTGTATAACCACTCGTTGATCTTTGAGACTTGAAGTTCATAAACTTCAAAGAAGTCGAAAAGACCATATTTACCCCCTCTACGGTTCTACAGATTCATTAGTGTGTTAGTAAAGATACATAAACAATTGATAGACTTGTCAATGGTTTAACATATTAATAATCGTAGTTTTTAAACTCTACCTAGTCGAATCAGTTTACCCCTTAAAAAAGGTAACTCGGACCATGACTATTAAATGACTTTGACTCTTACAAGTTATTCCACTACTCATATGAGTCGACTTGTAACTCTTACGAGCCACAAAATCAGGAAAACTTCTAGTACTATTTCGAAAATATGAAGAAAGAAAATATGTTGATACAAATAAGCCGTAAAAACGTTTATTTATATTTTACGATCTTCTAATGTTTTGTCGATAACAAACGTAAAATCATTTTAACGAAACAAATAAAATAAGTAAATGGTTTGAACTAATAGTTTCTAACATATTCACATTTTCACATAAAACACTAAAACAAGTATAAGTGATTTTATGATTTAATATTACATATGTACAACAACTAGTGTTTACATATTTGGGTAAAAATATACACATAACTAGTATGTAGTATATTGGGTAATACAAATGGGTAGAAACTTAAGTATCATAAACCATTGGGCAAATACATTGAATGTAGTTGGGTACAACCCAAAGCCCATGACCCATGGAGCTTGACCCATAACCCATTGCATGACATCATGCTTATACCATATATGGATAATATCCATAACCCATGGTTTTGACCCATACCCATATGACTAGGTGCATTGCACTCAAGAGATACATTGTATCTAGCTAAAGACCCATGGATCAACCCATGACCCATGACCCATAACCAAAATACCCATGGGTAAAAGGGAGCGTCCCACGGATCCCTAGCTTTACGCTAGACGGATCCCTTGTGGAAGGGATCCGTGGGATCCAGGGAACAGTAGATTTTTTCCTCTATAAATAGTGAGCCATTTCTTCATTATTTCTCACCCCTTTCTAACATACTTTCCCCCTGAGTTAAAAACTCTCTAACCTCATATCCAAGAGATCTATGTTTGTAGTTTTGTTTTTGTGTGATCTTCTAGGTTCCTCTTAAAGGCAAGATCACCACCTTTGAAGTCGAGCAACCTCAAGTCCATGAGTTGCCATGCTTCCTCATCATCAAGGCTCTTGAAGTCTTCTTGTTGGTTACTCTTTTCTTTCTTCTAAAAGTGTAGTGTTGAAGACATTAGTGAAATATGAGGCGAAGACATTAGTGAAAGGTGTCGATCGTCCATATTGTAGGCATTAGTGAAGGGTGCCTAGAAGTCAAGTTACAAGACATTAGTGAAAGGTGTCTTGAAGATATAGCCACAAGACATTAGTGAAAGGTGTCTTGAAGATCTAGCCACAAGACATTAGTGAAAGGTGTCTTGAAGATCTAGCTAAAGGCATTAGTGAAAGGTGCCTTAGATGTACATTCGATATGGTGTGTTTCGATGTACAAGATAGATTAGTACTAGATCCAAGGATATTGATATCCTTGATGATGTTGTAATAAGGAGTGGGTCTCCTTTGGGATTAGTCGTTGGTGTATTGTGGTAGTAGTTCCTCCATTGCAATGGAACTAGGTGCTTAGCCTAGTACCTAATAAAGGGTAGGCGACGTTGTGTAGGTGTGGTTCACCTTGGTGTGAAAGAACTAGGTACTTAGCCTAGTACCTTATAAAGGGTAGGCGACGTTGTGTAGGTGTGGTTCACCTTGGAGTGAAAGAACTCGGTGGTTAGCCTAGCACCAGAAAAAGGGTAGGCGACGTTGTGAAGGCTTCTCCGCCATAAGGAGATTGGTGTTGTGTTTACGAACTCTCGAGTAGGTGACTCGGGGAGTGGAGTAGGGCAAGGAAGGTGTCCTTGTAGCCGAACCACAATAAATACTCGTGTTGTGGTTTTGTGCTTCTTACTCTTGTCTTTCATTACATACCTTTATATGCTTGTTTACCAACATCCAACACACACATCCAAATAGATTGACATAAGTCGATCTAAATAGTTTAAAAGGAAGTTTTAATTGGCGAAATTATTCAACCCCCATTCTAGTTTTCCACAATTGGTATCAGAGCTTCGTTACCAAGTTTCTTGAAGTATATTGTACTTTAAAAACTTGATACGATCCCTGGTTAATTGAAAACTACAAAGAAGGTTTTCATAAAACAAACACCATGTCTTTTAAAACTATATGTTTGGATGTTGATTTGATAACAACATTTTTCTTATTTCCTTTTCATTTAATTGCACTAATCTTCTTTGTCATGTTGATTAGTCAAAGCACACATCCATCAAGCCATAGGATTTGCTTGATAATAAAGATTACCTTCCCAAGAAGGTATCTTAAGTATAAAGGAGTTGGAATTGTCTTCTGACATTAGTTGTGTCATTTGTAAAGACATTCCTAAGTGCATTCGAGGTATGACTTTCCACTTATCTCTAAAAGATATTAGTTTAATAAATAAGTGTGTTTACTTAGGTATTTACTTGAGTAGCTTTCGTGTATACACATGTTTTACATATAGCTTCATTAGGAAGTTTTTCTCACATACGTGTCACTCTTTCGTCTAAAAGTCATGGTTCATAAAACTTGTGTTTTGTTTCAATCCATAAATCATATCTTTCTAATAATAAAACAAAACACGAATCTCAAAAATTCCTCTTTTCCCATAAATACTCCCACCATCGACCACTCTATCAAAACCCCAATTTTTCAAATCTTCCAATTTCAAAAATTTCCTCTCATTCAAAACTTCATCTTCCTCTCCATTTTATCCCAACCGAAACCAAGAAGGATCGTCTTCAACATGGTTTACATCGCCTTCGTGCTCATCGTCTTAACACTCATCGCACTTATGTTCCCTATGATGAAGTTTACATACGGAGACATTTACTTTGTGTTGTTAATCTACATTGGGGTTATATACCCAATTCTTTGTATCATTCTTAGTATTGAAATGAAATATTACTAATAGTCTAGTTATCTAGGTTATTATTATCATAATGTGTTTATCATTTCTCTTTGTTTTATTTCTTTCTCTCGTGATACATTAGAAGTCATGTATGCATGTTAAAAGAAAATGTAGGCTAAAACACATATCTTGGTATAAAACTATGAGATCTAAAAACCTATGGTTTTCATCATAAAATCTGTTTCTGTAACTACAGATCTACGGATCCCGGAAAACATACTAGCCGGATCCCTTTTGAAAAGGAACCGTGGGATCCGTCCTACTGGAAAACAGCTTTCATGCAAATTAAAAACCACTTTCTTTCTAAAAGTAATATTCCACTAGAATGTCAAAACCATAAGTGAGTTAAGTGTCATTGTTGTTAGAAACCATTGTTAATAAAAATCTAGTAAAAACGTTAGATAACCATTGGTTAACCACAAACATCACTTTCTATTAACTCATCTTTTCTATAGGTTTCACTATGTCGCATGTATATGAGTTTGATTTTTCACTCTCTAGCGTCTATACTCTGAACATCTCTCTTGAGCCCAACACCCCTGGCAATCATGTCCATGGGTTCAATAATCTCGAAACCCGTCACTTCCATGAAGGACGTATTGTAGACACCTCTCTACAATTCGAAGAAGGTATCAATACCTCCTTCCGAGCCATAGGACTAGAATGTCTTCTCGAAATTAACGAGAAAATATGTCCAAGGTTTGTATTGGAATTCTTCCGTCAAGTCGAACTCGTTCGTAACGAGGATCGTTCTCTATCTCTTTGGTTTTGGATCAAAAACCAAAAGTTTGTTTTGACTCTTGGGCAATTTTCTCATATCCTCCGAATTCCTAATCATGGACAATGTGCCTTCACCGAAGATTGGTCTCTTGATTCACTCTTCAACTTTCGTGAAGAAAATAGCCCATATTGTTCTCACATACCTTCCCCGGAAGACTTGATTCGCATAATATGCAAACCCCACCACTCCAATCCCAACATTATACATACACGGGATATCCGAGAAGAGTAGAAACCCCTTGCTCTCATCCTACGTGAAAATGTTTGGAGTCTTAGGGGAAATCGAGAAATCCTTCCCTCTTGTTTTGCTCACATGTTGTACTGTTTGCTAACACAACAACCATACAATCTCGCCTATTTCTTTGCAAGGCGAATTGTAAATCTTCAAAGCTCCAAGAATAAACTCATCCCTTATGGAATGTTCTTGACGCCTTTATCACAACGTTATGCACTCTCATCCTCAATTTCAAAGTCCGTTATGCGTACTTGTGAACAAAATGATAGAACCGCTAAACATATCTCTCATGAAGACTTTCTTCATTCTTGATTCCACCAACACTCATCAACCATTTGATGACCCTTCTAGCGACAACGCTTAAGGAACTTAGTAGTATAAAAATAGGATCAATCCTTTTGTACTCGTGCTTTATCAATGTAATCCAATTTCACTCATGAAATAAAACATCTTACATTTGATATCTTAGTATTAGAATCCTTTAAACTAACCTTGGAATATAATGCATTGTCAAGATCATTGCATACCTTTAGGAAAGGTTCTGCTTAGCAGATGGACGGACCCCAAAGTATGTGCTAGACGGATCCCTACATTTAGGGAACCGTGGGATCCGACAAACAGAAAATGCAATTGCAAGCATTGTATTTCAAACATATCCTTAGAACACCTCACACTAAGCTAAATATAGTATCTTAAGGCAAATTAAGTCCTTATCAAGTTAAGTAGATCCCTCCTACTCACACATAACTCACCTAGATCACACTCAAAAATGTTTGTTGATCTATCGTTTCATTTTAATCCATTACTCTTCCGCTCTCAAGCTCACACATCATGTTTCACATGATTCCTCATATCTAAACATTGGAAATCTTTTATGGCAAAATTGATCATAATCATCCTTACGTCAAAATTGATCGAAATTGATCAAACTCTAGTTTTCCATCTTAAGCCTTTAGGATATTCTCCAAAGCATTAATCTAAGTCACTATTTGATCTCTAGGATCATTTAGGATCACTTGACACTCTCAAAACCTTTAGTGTCATCCTTGTTCATTCATTGGTACTCATGAAAGTTCCAATTTCTTCCATAAAAGGCAATCATTAGCTAACATCACTCATTACCTTCAAACACTTAAGCACCCCTTCATTTAAAAACTTAGGAGGATTGAAACACTCAAGATGATATAGATCTTAGATCTTAGAAACATCATTTCTACTCTTTCATAGTTCTTTGAGCCGAATCCTAGGATTAGCCTAGATGGATCCTCGTTGGAGGGAACCGTGGGATCCGGGTGACGGTTTATGTCAAACCTTGCTAAAACAATCATTTCAACTCATCTTTCTAACTCAAACACTCCATCTCATCTTAAATGAGTTCCTAGATCAAGACAAACTCGAAGTTAACTCTTGTGCATGTTAATCATCACATTCCAATGAATTTTAGTGGCTTAAGGCTTAAATGCACTTGCCAAATCTCTTGTTTTATAAACCACATTGTTAGGACTTCCATAGTCATCACCTTCCTCCTAAATTTCAGCACTTAAGAAATCCTTACAAACTTCTTGAAATCATCTCATCATGAGAAAAACTCCAATTAGCAATTTATCCACCAAAGAACCACCCAAGAAAATTGCTCGTGTTGTACACGAAATTTCTTCAACCGAATCATCTCCGGTCAAGCCAACAAATGCAAGGACCTTTTCTCAACCAATCAAAACAATTCCTAAAAGGATAGTACCCACAAAACTACCTATGCCAAACACCACCATACCTCCTAGGCCAAACAATATCATCTCCACTAAACCATCACCATTGGTTCCTAGAGCTATCTCTTTTACATCTACACTATCATCACCACACCTCTACAATTTAGAGGACTTGCCTCCTAGGCCGTCTCATCCTCCTCCACCGACAACATTCTCCTCATTAGGAGGAATAATGGTACAAAATCAAGGTGTTGAGTCAACATTTGCTCGCTTCCTTTTCGCTGTTTCCATCATATAATCCCATTTGGATTATGAGAAATCATCAAAGTCAACCACCCGACCATATGGAAGTTGACACTTCTCTACCACCACCATCATTCTTGATCGAGCCATTCTCAAATGGGCCTCCACCAATTCCTCCATCGTTTGAAGCTCCACAAGCCGCTTCACTTGATCCTTCGCATCAAGCTATTTCATTACCTCCACCACCACTACCTAGCCATGACAAATATTGTTATCATTGTCAACATGTTGAAAGTTTGATACATGAAGTACAAGAAGATCAACGTTTCATGTTCTATCACCTCCTCGAACGTTTCGACGAGATCAAACCTAAACAAACTTGAGCTAGAGGACTTTAGTGGTGTCCTAGTTTCAAGCATTACTTAGATAAATATAGTAATTCCAAGTCATGTATCGATCATTTTCTTAGTTTTTTGAGTCATGTGTATCATATCTCTAGTTTTATTAAATGAAAATACATGCTACCTGCTATATTTATGAGTATGTTGTATAATACATATCTCACTTTGATTGTAACATTATTTGTTGAATCACAATTGCTAAAATTATTCATCAGCCTGGCGGATCCCTTAGATTTGCCTAGACGGATCCCTACAAGGAGGGAACCGTGGGATCCGTGATACAGAAAACTATTTTTCTACTAACTTGGATCACATATGCAGGAAATTGTGCATTATACTTGTTTTCTAATCTTTGTTTTGTAGTTATTCAATTTACACATGAAGACTTTGACATCCTAAAGCTAGGGGGAGCTTTTGTCAAAGCAATACATTGCAAATTGCTTGCAATATTAGGATTACATTTCTTGACATCCTTTTCAAAATTGCAATCATCAGGAGGGGGTATTTATAGTGTTTACATAAGTAGGGTGTTTCCTTGGTTCTAGAAGAATTTTCTATCACACTCATGGGCTTACTACATGAGTGTGAAATCAATTACAAACATTTATAAACCATATTTATTAACGACCTATTACAAATGAAATGACCTACACTTGATAATTAAAACATGTTCCTAACAATCTCCCCTAAGGGTTGGTCATCATTTGTTGTCTTGCTTAGGTCGTTTGACGCCTTGAACTTCTTTGCGCTCATGGCTTGTGACGCCTTTGATTCTTTGCATCTTTGTTCTTTGTTCTTGTTGTTGTGATCGCCAGAAATCGCTTTATCAACATCTTTAACTTTGATCTTTATCTCATAACTTTGCGATTCTTTGACTTTGATGTAGAATCTTTCCAAATTTTCTTTGCTTTTGAGAGAACTTTCAATTAGTGTTGATGTTGGTAGAAGCATGTGAAAAGTCCGCACGATCTTTTCTACCCGTGAGCATCCATAAGAAGAAAACATAAAACATGGGTTAGAAATAATCCAAGACTTACAAGTTTGAACTTCGAGAGTGTTAACAAGATAGTGTGAAAACACATCTCTAATTCTCACAAAGGTCGTTCTCGAACCGAGTCCCACAAGTGAGATAACGCGATGTACCAAATACACCTATAGCTCGATGAGTCACCGAGGTACACCAAGCATCACCCCACGATCAGAGACCGCTTGAGACACACTAAGCGTAACCCACAAGGAGTTACCGAAGTGACCGCCGTGGTCGTTTGATGTTGACCCCGGCAGAATTTCCATTCAATCACCGAGGATCACAATTGTGAATCCCTCATAAATGTTCCGCAGATTGCTAAGATCTCGTGGGACTCGAAAAATGTCACTTGTGTCCTTATTGTTTGAACAACAAGTGATGAAATATATAGTGTTCCTAAGAGATCTTTGATGAATCTCATGGCTCTAGACTCGATTAGTGCTTTTGATTTTCCCGAGCGGAGACTAGGGAGAGGGTCTCCTTCTTCAATACCAACAATCTCTAAGAGAGTCGATAGATTACGTAGGTTCCCCGTGAGAATGAAACAAGCTCTTTTGAGAGAACTTGAGTGGCTTAGAAGGTTTAGTGCATTGCGTCATCGGGTCCATGACGACTTGTCTTCAATACCGGTGTCATCTTGTGACAACCAAGAGTATATGAATTGAACCCGTGTCCGCCCTAAGTTGAATAATTTGAGGGCTATTTCTTTTCACCCTTTCTTTAACTTTTCTTTTAATTCTTCAACTCCTTCTTTCTCCGATTCTCATTTTCTCCTTTTTCAATCATACCTAAGGACTTCTAAATACTAACTATTTGTGGTGTCCTTGGGTAGATCCTCCGGCTCAAGGCGGATCATAGGACGCTTATTCCTAAACTTAGTCACCTTTAACTCCATGACTATCCTATGTTGCCACAAAACTTTTCTTGAAAATCTCTCAAGATGTTTATGATGAAAAACATGTTTTGGTAACACCTTGAGAGTTTTGGTTTTTCGAATACTCCCTCCACATGTGCTTATGAGTTTTGACCAAATCGACAAATGAGGGTAGAGCTCGACTTTTGAATTGATCGACTCTTGATAGACAATTCCTTGAGACACGGTTACGTTGTATAGTTAAAGAGTTCCATTATCGCCTTTTAGGTGACAACTAGCTCTAATAACTATCTTGAAGATGTAAACACTCCTTGAAAAGAAGGTTTGACCCACAAAGTTCATGTCAATCAAGAGTGTCTCGAATTGGTACATTCTACTAAGACAAGTTTCGTGAATTGGAAACAAGTCTTTTCGACATCGACATTTCAAAGTTCGTCAATTCATTGGTGATATCTCGAGTCGAGCACGCTATGAGATTCCATAACTTCCCGATCAATCAATTTTAATCACATTTCTCCCTCAAAATAGCATATGAATGTTGTTTTGAAAACATGTTGATTAAAATATGCTTTTGAGGCATTGAAAATTCATTTGGGAAGAAATGGATTTCAAGAACATTTGATTTCGAACAAAGATTTTTGTTGCAAGAATTAAGAAGCTTTCGCTCCTTTAATTTAGGATTGAGGCACCGAAGCGCACTACGTGGTCCTTTCGTGGAATAAGATTTTGTTTTCGTTGAACAAAGTACTCCCTCAAATACGGAAATATATTTGAGAGATAGCCTTCTTGAGCCGAATTTGAATCGATTAATACACGTTGTAAAACATATTATCGATTTGTTGTGCTTATGAAAATTCGAACTCAAGGTTTAACCGAAAAACAAATCAATGAATGTTTATGTAAAATTTCAAAGTCACAAATTTTTTTTTTTTTTTTTTTTTTTTTATAAAAGGAAAATCTTTTGGATTTTGAAAGATTTTATATTTTGTATTTTGTTTTTGAAATATGTATTTACAAAGAAAGATGTTTTGGTGTTTGACGCTTTAAGAACGATTGAGTAAAGATTCCGATCTTCCGAGTCAAACACCGCATACCAATTTGATGGACAAGCTCAAGAAACCTTGCGGGTGGCAAAGCTTTAGTGAACAAATCGCCAATTGGTATTGAGTACCCACAAAGTATAATTCAATTGTACCCTTTTCGACATGCTCTTTGATGAAATGATATCGGAGAGCGATATGCTTTGACTTGGAATGTCGAACCGTGTTGCAGGAGATGGCAATAGCACTCTTGAGTCACAAGACATTGGTATCTTGTTGAATACAAAGCCGTAGTCCATCGCCAGATCTCATCCAAATTATCTCGAGCACAAAGATGTCGACATGGCAACGATTCGCTCGTTGATGACATGGATGTACGCCTTGTTTCTTTGATCGCCAAGACACAAGTTTATCTCCGAGAAACCGAACACCACCAGATGTACTTTTGCGTGTATCTAAACACCTCGTGATCAAGATCTCAAAAGCGATTAGTGTAAAACCGTAATCCTTCGGATACCGATTCCCAAGTGAATGGTTCCCTTTACGTAGCGAAGGATTCTTTTAGCCTCATTGAGGTGTCTTTCGCTTGGTCTCGATCGATAACGGAGCAAAGATATACAAAGAAAGACAATGTCGTCTGCCGGTCGTTAGATACATGAGAGACCCAATAATACTTCGGTATTTTGTAGGTCAATCACTTTCCCATGTAAATCGTCATCCGCCTTTGGTGACGCTATGCATATAGGTGTGTTATAAGTATCACAACCGGTCATTCCATGTTTCTTTAAGATTTCAAGAGCATATTTGACCGATTTAAAATATGCCACGGGAGATTGATGAACTCAAGTCCTAAGAAGAACTTTAGTTCACCCATCATGGACATTTCAAAATTTTGTTTCATTAATTTTGCAAAAGCGTTGAGTACTTTTTATGTGTTGAACCAAAATGATATCATCAACGAAATTTGAACAATTAAAATATCCTCCCGTGACGTTGAATGAAAAATGTTGGATCAACAGCCTTTGGTAAACCGATTAGCAAGAAGAAATTTTGACAGCTTGTCGTACCATGCCCGTGGGGCTTGTTTAAGACCATAAAGAGCCTTTTGAGCTTGTACACGTAGTTAGGATGATCAATCAACGAATCCTTCCGGTTGACCCACATAAACTTCTTCACGGAGTTGACCATTTAGAAACGCCGCTTTCACATCCATCCGATAAACCGTGATATTCTTGTGTGCAAGATATGCCGAAATATCCGTATGCCTTCAAGCCTAGCTACCGGTGCAAACGATTCTTCATAATCGATTCCTTCTTCTTGAGAATACCCTTTAGCCACAAGACGAGATTTGTTGCGAATAACATTGCCTTCAAAGATCCAGCTTTGTTTTCCGATCCATTTGAGTCCAATGACATAAATCCCATCCGGTCTTGGAACAAGTTCCCGACTTGAGACGCTTGAACCGATTCAACTCTTCTTGCATTGATTCAATCCAATTGTCATATGTCATAGCGTCTTTAATGTTTCGTGGTTCATCTTGACAAACGGTGAGTGCATAAACACAAGTTTCAAAGATCGATGAAGTCGTTGTCTCGTCATGACTGGGTTGGAAGGATCACCAATCACATTTACTAAGGGATGATCTTTTGTCCATTTATGTGTCGAAGGGTGATGATTGAATGTTGCATGCATATTAGACGGATCCAAATTGCGTGAAGATGACTCGCCAATGTCGAATGGTTGGAGCCGAGCAAATGGATTAAAGAAAGCATTTCCGCCATAATCATGGGTGCGGTACTTCATGATTTTGTGATTCATCACCGTGTCGTTGTTGGATGCAATGTGTTCTTCTGTTGAATGAGAATCATTCAGCGGTGCATCCGTGCAACAGCTTGTTGTTGTTGGAGCAGTGTATCGGTATTGGATTATGATCGTGGTGTGCAATGGAAACAATGATACATCCGAGCACTACTTTCGTGAATCTCATCAAATGTAGGAGCAAACAAAGTTTCCAATTGTTGACGAGTGAATTCCATGGGTGGAACAATTGATGAAGAAGGAAAGTTTAGACGGTTGGATGCGGGTCCTAAGCGATTTTGCTCGTAAGCCATATCTCGTAAGCTCATCAAAGTTGACATGAACGGTTTCCATCATTTGTCGAGTTCGACGATTCCAAATTTTAAATCCTTTCAATTTTCACAAGAACCAATGAACACTCCAATGTCGACTTTTCTATCAAGTTTACCAATATCATCACGATCATTTTCGGATAACACAAGGCAATCAAAACATGAAAATATCTCGATATCCGGTTTGCGGTTGTGAACAATCTCATATGGAGTTTTATTATGGCGCTGTATGAATGATGGAACGGTTTTGAGTAAAACATGCAATTGAAACAACTTTCAACCATAAGAAATCCGTAATTGTGAGAGAATCAACATCGTTCGAGCAGCCTCCACTAACGCTCGGTTTCGCCTTTCAACAACACCATTTTGTTCAGAGTACGAGCAATCGAGGTCCGATGTGTGATTCCAACTTTCTCAAAATAAGCACGGTGTTTGATTTTTGAATTCGGCCCATTGTCTGCTCTTATAATGCGGACAATGTTTTGAGTTGAACTCGAATCTTTGTGAGAAAGGTGATAATCATTGTTGGAGCTTGATCTTTAGTTCGGAGAAAATAGACCCAAGTCCATCGTGAATAATCATCAACAATAACCAAAATGTATCGCTTGCCATTCACACTTTGTACACGCATGGGACCACATAAATCCATATGAAGCAAATGAAGAACATGTTGAGAACTTGGTTCGGTTTGAAGGAAAGTTAGATCTCTTGCTCTTGCCTTGTTCATGTTCGAACATAAATGATCTTTGGTGTATCGGAACCTTGAAGACCATCAACTAACTTATGACGAGCGAGTTCACCATGGTTTTGAAGTTTAAATGAGAAAGCCTTTTGTGCCATAACCATGATTTTGTCAAGTTGCTTTGAGAGAAGACAAATCGGTGAAGATGCAATCATATCGGACATAGGAATCGATAAAGATTTGTGCTCGATTGCCGGTGAGTAAATCATGTCCTTCCAAATCACGTACATAACATGTTTTGGAGCGAAACGCAACTTCCAAATCATCATCACGTAATTGTCCAACCGAGAAAAGATTGTGTCCAAGACCTTCAACATAATAAACCCGATCGATCTCGATGTTTCCATTAACATAATCTCCATATCCCATTATTGCAAAGAAATGATCATTCCGAATCGACAAGATCGATGAACTTTGAAACAAAATTTACTAAGAGCTTTAGATTGCTCGTCATATGCCGGGTACATCCGCTATCAACAATCCACGTAACGAGTTGAATCACCGCAACACAAGAAGACAAAGAGGGTGGTATGATAGAAGCAAGGAACCCAAAGAGTTAGTGGGTTCCATTATGTTAGTGTTACACATTTGCACATTTAGGAATCCATTTAAAACTTGAGGTACGCCGCAACCATTGTTGCCATAACCAATTATTTTTCGCTTTGGTCTTAGTGAAGTCACTAGGTGAGTACACTTTCTTAGGAGATGTTTTGCAAGAATGGGTGTGTCTCTGATTTCTCGTAAACTACACTGCACCTTCCCTAAATTCGATTTTGCAACTATAGTGGACCTAGAGGAGGGCCAATAATAGATTTCTTAGAACGAGCTAACAGAGAATTTGCAACACATTTTACATGATTACCGACATCATACTTTTACGACAAAAACACAAGAAGCATTAACGCTTGAAACGCTTACGACTTATCATTCGTTACATCGACATTAGAATTACAATTTGCCAAATTTGAATCTAAAGCGATGCAACATGATTTTATTCGATTTCCTAAGATGAACTTCTACTCGATGTCGGACGAGTGCTCTTTCTATGTTGCGAGATCCTAGTATTTTCTTGTTGTCTCTTATTCTCGGATCTTCTAACATTAGTAGACGCAACTATTCCTCGTAGAAGTGGAAGAAAGCAAATTAGTTCCCGAGTTTTATCAATTATATACATGCCAGAGCAATCACTTTTGTTTTACTAGACTTGCTAGTTTCTTGTTTAGCTAGCTTTTCTTTAAGCTCAATGATGATGTGTTTTGATCCCGAATTATGGAATTTAATCTTCCTTGGTCACCCAACATTTGTCGAGTATATTCAACATGGTGATCAAGTTCTTTTGACGCTCGTAATCTAACAGCTTTGAGAGAATCAAAATCGTTTTATATTCCTGCTTGACTTGTGCAATCTCTTGTTCATATTTGAAAATTTGACACTTTAACGATGCATTTTCATCATCAAGACATTCGACTTTTGAAATTCGCGATCGATCCAAAGACACCTTTTCCATGTGATTTTGTAAAGCAATTTCGATTCAATTGTCTTAGACCGACACCATTGAAGTCTTCGCTAAGTTCGTAAATCTCCATTGAAAGTTTAGATTGGACATCATCATTTTGTGAAAACATTTTTCATTTTCCTCTTTAATTTCTCAATTTCATGTCTTAACATCTCGATTGTCCATTTCAACGTTTGAACCATATTGAGATTCTCAAAAGCTAACACAAGATCATTCACGTAAGCAAATTCACAATATATAACCACGTAGCAATATTAGCGTAAAGAGCATCTTCTAACAATTGATCAAAGGCATTTTGAAGATCTTGGTTTTGCATTGTTCTTGTGAAACAGAGTTTTCAAGTGTGTTAAAAGCTTCAATCATTGAAGTCACCTCTTGTTGAAGTTCCTTTCCCAAAGGTGTTGCACATGACGCAAATGTGCGACATGAGGTGAGATTTGGGTTTGAAACATTTGTCGTTGCTCTCTTGCATAAGGCATTGAAAATTAGATGCTTTTAACTCGAATTTTTCTCAATTGCCGCTTCTAAAACGAAATATCTTCCATAAATGTTTGAAAGTACCGTAATACTAAACAAGATTTAGGAGTTTTGGCAATGAGTTGCTTTTGCAAGAGGACGGTAAAGGACCATTTATTTGTGCAACATTGTGAACGGGCCTTCAACACAAGATGCCTCGCTAATTCGTAAAGATTATACGATGGTGTTGAAATGACATTTAGTTTGTAAGACGATTTTCTCTTGTGTAATCATATGGTAAAATTCCATTTTGTCGCATGTTTAAGCGACTTGATCATCTTGTGCCCATTGTTCCTCACAATCAAATACAACAAGTTGCATGCTTGGATCTAAAAGACATTGAGCACTATACAATTTGGGCATGTCCTTGAGAGTCGTGTGAAGAAAACGGGTGATTATACCCAAGAGCAAAACGCTTTGAGTCATCGACTCGGAAGTAAAGTTGACATTTCAACTGCTTTACCGAGTGACCAATCTTATATACAACAAGATCAAAATCTTTTAACCGCCTTTCCAATCAAGAATTTCCTCGATTTGATCATCAATGCTTTTTAGATTTCTTCTTGAATTCGTAAAATTTGACCGACTTTTGAAAAATCTTGTTTAGTATTTGAAAGTTCCGCTTGAAGATTTTCAATGTTTTTCAAGTTCGACTTTTCTTGTTCAATTTTAGAAATCTTTTCGTTATTTGATGCAACAATTTCATGCATTTGATGTTGAAGATTTTGTTCGTTAACGTAAGATTTTGAAAGGCCACTTCAAAACTTGTTTCTAATGGTTTTGTTTCAAAATCATTTATTCGCTTCGACAACTCTCAAGTTCAAGAATAAGGAAGTAATCTCACCCTAAGGTTTTGGTTTATCTCATTACATTTTTCGCTTTGGCTTGCAATGGCGTAAGTAATGAATTCGATATTCGAATCGACCATGAATTGCTTCACTGCTCAATATGCTCATTATTTTCATCATCACTTAGGTCATCAAATGTAACCACGGGTTAATTTGATCAACTTCATTATGATTAAATAATGATTCATGTTGAATGATTGTCGCTCATCGATGCGTATGCGCACACAATTGCATTTATGAGGCATATATCGTTGTCGTACCGAGATAGACCGTCTGTGTCATAGACCGTCCATTCATTGCTTGATCGATATGATGTTCTTGCATATTTGCCATCAAAACAACTCGCAGATTTGCTTCCAAATCTTCATATTCATCATCCGAAAGAGTATCTCGCCATAAAACCTTGTTGAGTTTCACCGAGTTCCCTCCCGCTTCATCCTTATATGCCATCAAGATGACTTGCTTATAGTAATCTCCTCCTCCGTTCGTGGTTCAGACAAGCATTAGCAAGATGTCCTTGCTTTTGCAATTATAGCAACGAATAGTAGATCCCGGCCGTGAATTCTCTGCTTCCACAACTTGAATATTTCTCTTGAAATTATTATTACCCGATCCCCCGCCGATGTTTGACCATTCCTGCATTACCGTAATACCCACTTGTAATCATACGACGACCACTAGTTCTGCTCGAACCTCAACTTTGCCACCTTGGATAATCTGCGTGACTTTTGGGATTTGATGATGAACGAAGACGATTGTTTGACCGAGTAGAGAACTTGGAGAAGGCTTTAGCAATAAAGGCCATTCCATGATTTAATGCTTCAAAGGCATCAACTTGATCATCATTGATTTGAGCAGAGTATGCAAGTGTTAGAATCTCCTTCAAAGTGAGTTGATGAGAAGGTGTAGGTGGAGCATAACTAAAGTGACGTTGTTGTTGATCAAAAGCATGATTTGACTTTGGGTAAGGAGTTGATAACCATGTGCCATGAGAGCAACTGATCAAGAATTGGTGGTTGAGGAAACCATGTGTGCCACGGGCTTCTTTATCTTTGAGAACTTCATATTGATGATGTTTCGATAATCATACAATAACCCATGCTTAACATCATGAAGATCCTTGACTTGTCGAACAAAAGTAACATACTTGTGCCAATCCGTCCTAAGGAGTTCGTAAACTTGGTGTTAATAGCAATGGTTGGAAGATCAATCTTATGTCGATGCAAATCATTGACCACATTTGTGAAACGATGATAATATGATTCAAGTGATTCCCTGTGCTCAATGGTAAACACATCAAAGTTGTGATATAGCTTAGACTCCATGTCGATCTTATTAGTTCAAGGCCTTCCATCAAAAGATGAATTTGTTCCCACATAGCTTTTGTAGCTTGTCTCGTGCATCAATACTTTTGTAAATCGGATTAGGAATTCCAAGAAGTATTTGTTGCATAGCAAGCTCATCGGCTTCAAGATGAAGTAGTTGTTCGGTGTTAAACGACTAAGTGGAACAATTGTGATAGTATCGTGTCTCGTGGAACAAATTGAGGATCTCCGGAACAGCTTCATTGGCATTTGAAACGGTCCTTCTAATATCACCTTCTTTAGATACTTGCCATGAGGTTTCTTGAGTTCCATGTACCTTAGAAATCGACTTGACCATTGCACATAATTGCCTCGGTGTAAGCATTGGAGGACGAGTATCCCACCCACTTCATGAATCGATTGTTGACTTGTAACACTTCACACATTTGAGAGAACCAAGTTTGTTGTTGAGGATTTGTGGAACCATTGACGCTCGTTGTATACCTTGTTGAAGATGTTGTGGAGTATATTGTTGATTAAATTGTTGCTGATAAATTGCTTGTTGTTGATTCCATTGTTGATGTTGTGGACTGAGTTGTTGTTGTTGTTGTTGATTATAAGTGTAAGGAAAGTAGTTAGATGATGGTGGTTGAGACATATTTGTTGATTGATGTTGATCGTGAAAGATAATTAAGGTTGAGGTTGATTAGACTTAGGTAGATGAGTAGAAGTAAACCAAACTTGCGTAAATATTGATGTCAAACTCGCCAAATTTCGCAAACTCGCAAATTTCAGAACTCGCCAAATTTGAAACTCGCCAAAATTGAAACTCGCCAAATTTCAAACTCGCCAAATTTCAAACTCGCCAAATTTCAAACTAGCCAAATTTCAAACTAGCCAAATTTCAAACTCGCCAAATTTCAAACTCGCCAAATTTCAAACTCGCCAAATTTCAAACTCGCCAAATTTCAAACTCGCCAAATTTCAAACTCGCCAAATTTCAAACTCGCCAAATTTCAAACTCGCCAAATTTGAAACTCGCCAAATTTGAAACTCGCCAAATTTGAAACTCGCCAAATTTGAAACTCGCCAAACTGCAAACTCGCAGAAATTCAACTAGAAACTCGCTAGAATGCGTGGCTAACTCGCCAAAACTCATAAAACGCAGAAACTCGCAGAAACACGTATTTAGTCCAAAAATCCATAAATTTCAATCTAAAACACGCTTTTAAGTACGAATTTCTATTAAATCTAATCAATATTAACCTAAACTATCCCTTGGCTCTTGATACCACTTGTTAGGTCACCATCTTATCACAACAATATGTATTTCTAGAGAGAAAGTTTTAGTGAGAGAAAGTGGAAGGAACTAATGAATGATTAATGAAAATGATAATTGCAATTAGAACTAACAACCCTCTCCTTCTAGGAGGGGGTATTTATAGTGTTTACATAAGTAGGGTGTTTCCCTGGTTCTAGAAGAACCTTCTATCACACTCATGGGCTTACTACATGAGTCGTGAAATCAATTACAAACATTTATAAACCATATTTATTAACGACCTATTACAAATGAAATGACCTACACTTGATAATTAAAACATGTTCCTATTAAATCTTTGCAAACTTAGTTGCAAACAAACTAGCTTAGTATTACTTTCTTGACGCCCTTACATAGGATGGACTCACAATCAGGAAGTAAAAAGACGAGATCCTTTCCGTTACTTGCTCTTTATTTTCTTTTTATTTCTTTCACATGTTTTTCCTAAAACAATGTGTTAGTTTCTTTCAAGCTCTTTTGTTTCGACAAAAAGGGGAGAAGAAAGTAAAACTACAAATTCAAACTTTTACGATTTTAGTTTTTCCTTAAAATAATTTTAAGTTTTGTCATCAACAAAAAGGGTAGATTGTTAATACAAATAAGCCGAAAACGTTTATTTATATTTTACGATCTTCTAATGTTTTGTCGATAACAAACGTAAAATCATTTTAACGAAACAAATAAAATAAGTAAATGGTTTGAACTAATAGTTTCTAACATATTCACATTTTCACATAAAACACTAAAACAAGTATAAGTGATTTTAAGATTTAATATTATATATGTACAACAACTAGTGTTTACATATTTGGGTAAAATATACACATAACTAGTATGTAGTATATTGGATAATACAAATGGGTAGAAACTTAAGTATCATAAACCATTGGGCAAATACATTGAATGTAGTTGGGTACAACCCAAAGCCCATGACCCATGGAGCTTAACCCATAACCCATTGTATGACATCATGCTTATACCATATATGGATAATATCCATAACCCATGGTTTTGACCCATACCCATGAGACTAGGTGCATTGCACTCAAGAGATACATTGTATCTAGCTAAAGACCCATGCACCAACCCTTGACCCATAACCAAAATACCCATGGGTAAAGGGGGGCGTCCCACGGATCCCTAGCTTTACACTAGACGGATCCCTTGTGGAAGGGATCCGGATCCGGGGAACAGAGAATTTTTCCTCTATAAATAGTGAGCCATTTCTTCATTGTTTCTTACCCCTTCAACACACTTTCTCCCACGAGTTAAAACTCACTAACCTCGCATCCAAGAGATCTATGTTTGTAGTTTTGTTTTCGTGTGATCTTCTAGGTTCCTCTTAAAGGCAAGATCATCACCTTTGAAGTCGAGCAAGCTCAAGTCCATAAGTTGCCATGCTTCTCATCATCAAGGCCATCAAGTCTTCTTGTTGGTGATTCTTTTCTTTCTTCTAAGAAGTGTAGTGTTGAAGACATTAGTGAAAGATGTCTCAAGGGTCAAGACGAAGACATTAGTGAAAGGTGTCGACCGTCCATATTGTAGGCATTAGTGAAGAGTGCCTAGAAGTCAAGTTACAAGACATTAGTGAAAGGTGTCTTGAAGATATAGCAACAAGACATTAGTGAAAGGTGTCTTGAAGATCTAGCTAAAGGCATTAGTGAAAGGTGCCTTAGATGTACATTCGATATGGTGTGTTTCGCTGTACAAGATAGATTAGTACTAGATCCAAGGATATTGATATCCTTGATGATGTTGTAATAAGGATGGGTCTCCTTTGGGATTAGTCGTTGGTGTAGTGTGGTAGTAGTTCCTCCATTGCAATGGAACTAGGTGCTTAGCCTAGTACCTAATAAAGGGTAGGCGATGTTGTGTAGGTGTGGTTCACCTTGGTGTGAAAGAACTAGGTACTTAGCCTAGTACCTTATAAAGGGTAAGATGACGTGTGTAGGTGTGGTTCACCTTGAGTGAAAGAACCCTGGTGGTTAGCGAGAACCTAAAAAGGGTAATGACGCCAGGAAGGCTTCTCCGCCATAAGGAGATTGGTGTAGTGTTTAGGAACTCTCGAGTAGGTGACTGGGAATGGAGTAGGGCAAGGAAGGTGTCCTTGTAGGCTAACCACTATAAATACTCGCATTGTGGTTTTGTGCTTCTTACTCTTATCTTTCATTACATACCTTATATGCTTGTTTATCAACATCCATCATACACATCCAAATAGATTGACATAAGTCGATCTAAATAGTTTAAAAGGAAGTTTTAATTGGCAAAACTATTCAACCACCCCCTTCTAGTTTTCCACATATACATCAACATCATGTCTTACACTCCTGATTCAGTGATTTCAGAAGTACTCAAATTGTATGATGCTGTAGACAACCATGAGAATATTAGCTATACCTAACGATTCAGGATGATGGAATCAATCAATGATGATTTAAGTTATTCATGCTCCGAGGTCCAATGAGAGAAGAATTTCACTGTTTAGACTACGCTGCATGCCATGCAAAAGGAAAGTAGCATTGAACCTTATCAACAACTTCACTCACACCGATAAGGAATGGAACGAACATGCAATGCCTTCCGTCAAAATTTATCCACATTAATCGGAACATTACTATTGAACTTAGAACAATTGGAACAACAACTTGATAAAGAAAAGGTTCAAAAGGATAGTTCCGATGTTGCACTTCAAGTGATCTACAAACAATTTCTACCATTCACTAAGGGAATTCTCATCGATTATGATCATCACATGACCGAAATATCCTTCAAAAGACACACCGAATGGAAATTAATGCATTCATTGAGACATTTATCCAACTCATGGATAATGTGGAAAAGTACATTGAGGAAGTCAGCACAAAAGATGAAAACATGAATGAGTGTCGGAGTGCAATTGAGAGATAGTTGTGATGAGCGGGTAATGTATCGGTTGAAAGATCGGGTGTTGTTGAATGCAAAATATCGAAGACAACAAAGAATGATGATGTAACCAAATGCTCAATAACTCCTGTCACACAAGAAGTGGATGTTGTGATCGAGAAGGTGAATGAATGTCTGTGTACAATCAATAAATTGTAGTGTTGAGACCGGGAAGGCATTAGATGATGGATCGATTGACACTCAATCTGAGGCACAGAGACGAGATAAGCTTGAAACAACCGAAGAGTTCTCGTGACTCTTGTTACATACATGATGTGGATGCAAATATCGGACCGACAAATGAACAGTGTCATGTGATGAGGTACATTTAACTCGATCAACATTGTGCATCTCGCTAATGTACCTAAACAACCGATATTAATATCGAACATGATAAATGTTCCTTGGTTGAGGTCGAGACTAATAGATTAAAACAAATGATATGGTTGATAAAAGGCTTTTGATGAACTTTCAAACAAATTCTCAAAACATGAAAAACATGTATTTCTCTTGAAATTGCAATACAAAGAAAGGAGGAAAGTTTTAAACTAAGAAACCATTTAAAATCCATAATTTCCCGAATTTCGTCGGAATTTTTGAAATAAACGATTTAAAAGCTGATTCAAGCCAAAAACTCATTATCAACTATTTGAAGAAACATATTTACGGTGTGCATGTGAAAAGTAATTCGACCAAGACTACACAAGACATTGATACTATTATGACAAGAAATAATGAATCAATTTATGTCACAATTACTTAAGGAAAATGCCACTTTGAAAAGCATCAAAAGGACCTAAGCGACTCTATCAATGAAACTAGAACTAAGTCCGTGGAACAAACAAAATCTTTGATAGCAAAAATTGATGAACTCAAAGCTCAAATTCAGGATAAGAGTTTTGCGATAGTTGCCTTAAAGAATGAGCTTAGAAAAACTGTAGGGAAAAGTGTGAACACTAAGTTTTCAAAACCATCAACCATGGGGAAGCCAGATTCTCATTCCATTAGAGACCGGTCTGTTGTTAGGCGCCCCTCGCATTTATATCTCGAAAGAACAAAATTTTCAAAACACGGTTTGCCTCCCAAGTTGATGTGAAACAAGTTTGTCCACTCACTTCACCTTATTTGCCTAATAATTCACATGATATGAATGACTTGTTCAAGAACTATGATCTAGAAGAAGCTAAGAAAAAGGCACAGATTCAAAAAGATGGAATTTTAGGTGCTAGACCTAGGGTGATAAATTCTACGAGATTTCAAGGCACTGCTAGTAGTTTTAAACCATTACCTAGGAACACTCAGCTAAACACTAGGGATTGGCTTGGATCTAAGAGTATTATGCTTTCAAATAAAGCTATTCCATAGCGTATTACTCTAAGAACTCTAGATCATTTTCTCGAATCCAAACAAGTTGTTTGCTCAAATTGTCTGAAATGCATCTTTAAGGCACATCATGATAATTGTTTTTCAAAATCCCTAAAGAAAGTAAATGCTCATGCAAAGGTTCAACCTGTTAAGTCTTGGACTTTCAGTAAGTCATCTTCAGTGCATAAGATGCAAAACAAACCTAAAACTTCACCTAGATGGATACCAATTGCTAAATCTTTGGAGTCTAGGAATATCGATAAGTCTTCCACTATGCATAAGAAGCTTAACAATCCTAGACCTTGCCATAAGTGGATACCGTCTGGTAGAATGTTTAAGGATGCTGGACTTAAGTGGATTCCTTCCGGAAAGTCACACCGATGACATAATCAAGGTTGACCGTGAAACCCCAAAGGGTTTGGATACAAATGTCACTAACCAAAATATATGCAATCAAGTTTGTAATATTAGTGCAGGTAGTCCTTACTCGCTTCGCAGATATTTGGATCCTTCACTACATGGACCGGCTTAAAGTATGGATTACAAATGGATAGATATCATAACTCACGTGTTCAAGTAACTCAATCTTGATATTCATTCTGCTATGACGCCTGCTCACATCGGCCTGTGCCTCGTACTTCATCATTATGGCGCCTCAGAGATAACACTTCGTGCCCTGCCTCAAAGAAAAGAAAAGTGTACGCCTCAATGGTTTTATCTTCGAAGAAGAGAATCTTCATTTTATGACCATTCTCATCGACATTCTTCATTAACAAGCTTCATGTTTTATCATGCTCATTGAATCCTCGCCGATCTATGTTCATTGGTATATATTCTTATTCACTTGCTCAATCAAAATGGCAAACTTCATTTGCAATTTTGAGGGGAGAAGAGAATATACTACATGTTGATGGATGCTTGAGTTATGGTCATATCGACTCTCCAACGCCTAATATCTTCACTCACTAAAGATAACTAGGATTTACTATTCGGGATTCATTGTTTTCAAGATATGTTTGATGAGTACTTCCAACCTCCAACGAATGTTGATCATCCAGCTTCAAGCTCATGCTCGGTTCCTACTAACTCAACCGGTTCACCATCTAAGAAGTACTTCTCGAATTCTCAAGAAACCTTATCTCCGATTATTTCACAAGGCGCTGATAATGACTATCATGATATTGTAGATGCACTATTGAATAATGATCGCTCTTTGGTATTCCTTTGCCAAATCTTCATGGAGTATTGTTCCTCTCATTGTGCACGCTATAAATCAACCTCATGAACATTAAGGAAAATGACTCGGTCAAAGCTCAAAGACATTATTGGTGAATATTCCAGATTAGTCTCTACATGTATACCTTTAGGAAGAATGCATTGATGTTGAGGAATCATTTGTTCCGATTCATTCAGTGGGTCAATGTATATCCGATTGTATGTTTATTCACGTGTTGAGCATTTGACACAAGTAGATTACTCCGGAGTTAATCATTTATCACTTATTTGAGATTGAAGTTGACTTTCACTAAGGTGTGTTCTTATTTGATAACTTGCTCGGGCTTAAGAATTTGAGTTGAAGACTTGGTTTATCTACTTTGTGCCAGCTGGATGTATGGTTAAAGACACGGTTAACTATCACTTTAAGGAGTTACGTTGTTTTACTCGATTATCGCACAGATGTCCTTGTGGATAATCGCAAGAGGTGTTAATGTCTCATACTTTGGTCGAGTAGCGAGTACTTAGAGATTTTCTTGAAACATAGATTCTCGACAACCGTTCTTCCATTATTAAGTGCAAGCTTAAGATATAGGGAATTCGACATCGCTTCAAGTTTGGTATATCGAGTTTTATTCATTAGTAATCACTTCAAATTGTCTACATAAGAGTTGATAAAGATAGTCGAGAGAGTTTCTAGTAGTTGATTCTCATAGGATTCATTGAGCTAATTGTTTGTTCTTCTCTATTTCAAGAATATTTGGCATGTATAATGTGTTGTCGATTCGAGGTATCAAAACTAAGGGGAAGGAGATAT
>CM040245.1:257635383-257739300 GCA_022545495.1 Chrysanthemum lavandulifolium
GATTTGTCTTTCTTTTGTGTGTTTTGCCATATCCGGTACTGCACATGCATAAACTCAAGAAACCATCAAATATTAAGCATAAACGGCTCTTTTCTGGTTATTTTGGGTTTATTTTGGTAAAGAAATGGTATGTATTTTCGCACATACCAGTACAATCTCGGGGTATTGGATTGGGGGGTGGTACTTCTACCGATTACTCTAATTATCTAATTATCTGATTAACTAAGCTAAGGGGTAGTCTATGTCTAATTGATGTGTGCTCGTATGATGATTAAAAATGTGTTTACCTAGATACTATTACTCTCTAGTTATCTTTTATTGGTGGTTGAATTGTCACGTCCTTATTCTTAATGCGTTGTGTCTTCTAAGGTCGTAGGGTATGCTTTTCTCCCTAACTCTTTGAGAATACCTTAAGGTTATTGCCTACAAAATCTCTAGGATTCATGAACTAACTCTAAGGTTATCTTTGGGTTTTTAGCCTACAATTACTCTAGGTGATCATAAACTAAGGTTCACAAAGATTACTCACGCATTAAAAACACGACGATAGCCTATTGCAATCCTAAGCCAATTACAATTAAGATAAGAGACAACCAATCAATAATTAATAACTAGGTTTCATTGATCTAAGAAAACACACAAGTAAATTAGCCGGACATGTTAAACATTGTTAGCCTTGATAATATTTAATAGAAGTGATGGTCATTCATGTTTAGGAACTTTGTAACATGTGTTAGATATCGTATTAGAATACTCAACGGGCTCGTGGATTGGGATAAGCTAAATGGCTAGAAGTTATGTTAAGCTATCCTTGAATAAGTTCATGTAACCCAATCCAATCCAAGTCCACCACGAGGCCCATGGAAAGCCTATTAGGGCGTCTAGTACTTGAAGTATATATACCCCTCAAATGGCCATTTGAGGGGTGTGCTTGAGTGTGTGTGTGTGTGTCAAACCCTTTGATATAACATCTCTTGTTCATCTCTCTCTCTACACACATATACGCATAACATATATCAAGTCACCATCTTTCTCATCTTTCCATCTTCCTTTCTATTTCATCTTTCTACTTATATAGTGTCTTTGTGGTTTAACGTGTGTTCATCTTGTGGTAACGTGGGTATAGACGTAAGGTTGATGTAAAAACAAGGTCCTACAACTGGTATCAATCGCCTAACAATGGTTTAGGAGTGTGTGTGTTCGTTTTTTTGTTAAAGCTTTACAAGAAAAGTTGCATTTTTTCCTATAAAACGTGGGCTTTTTGCATAAAGTTTTGATTTTTACGTGGTTTTAAGCTTAAAGTTGTAGTTTTTATTGATCATTAAGTGGTTTGGAAGAAGTTTGTGCAAAAGAAATCATTTGGAAACGAGTTTTGGGTGAAAAATTACGTTTTGCAAACCGGTCATTTTTTACGCGTAAGCATTGAAAGTCAAAACCCTCTTTTTACGCGTAAGAAAAAGTCAAAACCCTCTTTTCCTACGCGTAAGGTATATGCGTAAGATTTGAATTTTTACGCTTAAGCTTTTGGTGACAAATCTTCGTGCAACAACGGTTACTCAGTGTTTCCCCTGCTTGGATAAGCTTGAAAAACACTTCGACTTGTGGATATCTTTCACGCTTGGAAGAGTGTGAAGGATTTTGGTTTTAAACCTAATCTTACGCCTAAGCAGAAAGCTTACGAGTAAGCACTCTACGCCTAAGTTAAATCTTACGCGTAAGGTACTCTACTTCTAAGTATAACGTTTACGCATAAGCTTACGTTTAACCTTAAGTTTATGCGTAAGTCTGGGTCTACGCATAAGCATCATTCTTACGCCTAAGGAGAGTTACGCATAAGAAGTCTACGCCTAAGCCAATTTCAACGCATAAGCACTCAATCCTACGCCTAAGAACAAGTTTACGAGTAATATCTTAAGCAAAACTTCAAACGGCTATAACTTTTGAACCAGAATCTGTTTTCGTTCTACCCATCAAAACTACCGTGAGAACGAGGAGATTGGCACACCGAATCTGGGTCCGCTTTAAGTCCTAAAACGCTCGAGCGAAGTTATTGAGGTTTTAAGTTTTCAACACAATTTTCACTACAACAACCAAGCTTAATCTTCATCAAACCGAACTCCTTTATCGTTGAATCGATCCTACATCAACTTTATCATCAATTACCTTCATCTATGGCTACTCAACAAGACATTCATGCGTGGGTGCCAAAACCGCCCTCCTATGCCGAAAAGGGTGGATATCTTCAATGGACAAGTCGTATGCTCCGCTACATCAAAACCAAACCTAATGGAAAACTCATGATTCAATCCATTACGAATGGACCCTTCAAGCCTCGACCGGTCCAAAACCCCGAAACCCCGATGCAATACCTCCCGTCCCACCATCTTTTCGTGTTCAAAATGAATCGAATACACAGACGAGGATAACAAAAAGGTCGAAGCGAGATGACATGGCAATTCATATTGTCCAACGGGTTTACCAAGAGACATCTTTCTTTGTTGTGGACACCGTGAAACTGCTACGAAATGTGGGAACATGTTAGACGACTTTGTTATGGAATGTAAATTGGTCAACAAGACACGGAGAACAAGTCGCTAACATGGGAGAAGTTTACATCTACCTGTGAGAGTCCATTGAATCCTACTATGGAAGGTTTTGCACGTTGATGAATGAGCTTATCGAAACAAGTTGGCACCCGTAACTATCGTGAGTAACATCAAATTTCTCAACAATCTTCCGTAAGTATGGGACGATATGTCACTATTGTCAACCAAACAAAGGACTTACATCGGTGAAATTTGATCAACTCAACGATTTTAAAAACAAAACCAAGTCAAGTCAATGAAGTAAGGAAAGAAAGATTGGCAAAGAATCATGATCCTTGGCACTAATTGCAAAGACTCAAACTCCGGTGAATACACAACAACAAGCTTCATCATCGTCCACTAAGAACAACTTGCAGAATACATTCCACAACCACAAGTCGTTATCCTCAACAATAATTCTATCCACAAGAACAACAAGTCTCATCAACAACAACAAGATCCACAATACCGAGAACAAGGAATCACCGACCTTGAAACCGAACAAGAACAAGCTTTGTCAATCGCATTTGCTTTTTGACTAAAGCATTCAATGTCGCTATTCCACACCAACTAACAACAACCAAAGGATTTCATCAAACACTACAATGTGCAAATTGCACACCGGTTTGAACATGGGTCATCAAGGACAAATGGTTGGAGTTATTGGGAACCAACATGTATATGCTATCGGATTTCACATGGGTAATCAGTGGTTCCGTATCGTGGTAATCAGTTGGATCGAAATGTTGGAAATCGATAGGACGAATTTTGGGAATAGAGCAAGGGTAATCGAATGGGAATGTTGCGCTCCAATCGTTGGGAATTATAGAAATGTGAATCGTGGTAATCGGGTTAAGTGTTACAACCGTCAAGGAGTTGCTCACATGGCAAGGAATTGTCCTACTAAGCCGAAAAGAAGGATGCGACGTATCTTGAAAGCTATCTTCATAGCACGTAAGTCAAAAGCGGTGCGCAATGAGTCTTGAGGAACATGACTTTTCACTATTATGGATGATTTGGAAGACCTCGAGAAATCAATGCAACCGCATCTTCATGGCAAATATTCAGGAGACTAAATCGACGACATCGACATCGACGCACCTCCTGCTTATGACGCCAACGCAGATGTCGAGGTACCAATCATTGATCCATGCTATAACAATGTCATATTTGATGTGTTTACTCATGACGAACAAGATTCGCGACGCCAAGACCTACTTATGATACATACCGACAATCCGAGTTGTAGCAATACTAACTCGAAACTCCGGATGTGGATCCTAATGGAGGTCGTGTGGCACAAAATACTAAGACCGATGAGGAAACACGTGCCTTATTTGAAACATTAATCAATAATTGTGGCATTGAAATTGAGAAAGTGAAAAAGGTCAATCGCGATGTTAAGGCCGTGAATGAAAAATTGACCGCTGGGCTTGAGAAGTACAAGGAGAATGCAAAAGCTTTTGAATTTCACAAAAACAAAGAGTCAGAATTAGAAATTGGTTATCGAAATTCTGTTTTAAAAGAACAACAATTGCAAATCAAGTATAACACACTTGATGTGAATTTGAACTTGAAAATAAAATCTTTAAACAAGGAAATTTCTGATCTAAAAGACCAACTTTCTAAACAAATGGTAGCTTATTCTAATCTTGAAAAAGAGAAGAAGCAGTTCATTGATGAGTTTTCAAAACGAGAAGATTCTCTTCTTGATGAAATTCTTGATAAAGATGAAAAAATCAAAAAATTGGAAAATTTTCTTGTTACAACGGGTCATTCAGCTAAATCAACTAATATCTTGATTAATCAAACAAATCAGTATTTTCATACAACACAAAAATGGCTCTTGGTAACAAACCTCCTTGTTTCCTCAAGAAAGCTCGAGAAGAATGTAATGTTTTGAACAATGGAAAAGTTATACATGAACCCATAATTGTTCGTGATTCTCTTGAAACGTTAGAACTATCTCATGAGAGTAGATCAAAATGCAATAAAAGAACCCGGATCTAAAACCAATTGATTATAACAAATGGAACAAAATTTCGGCATTTCTTTTGTTCCTCAAAAGAAAAATCAAAATTTTCCATAACACCCAAGAGTTTCAAATAATTGTGTCAACACCGTTTCAAAACATGTTGTTGTCTCACAATCTCTTTCGAAAATTGAACAAATGTCTTCAAACAATCCTTTTAACACAAGTGATGCTAGAAGCATTTTGGATGAAATTAAAACTAGAATGGGGCAACTTCAGAGCTTGTTAAATCAAAATCAACATCAAGACCAACAACTCGGTTTTCTAGTTTTCATGATGAAATGAAAAGGTTTTGAAAATGAAATTGCCAATCCGCTAAACCACGTCAGTGCGAGGGTGATTCACTTTGAACAAGCATTTTTGAAAGAAACAGGTGACTTTGTCAAGGACCATAAATCCCTGGTAAAGCAAGCTAATTAATGTTTTGAACATATCAAAGTTTTGGAAATTTTAAATAATTCTCTCGTCGAACATGTTCTGACAACTGATATTATGTCCATTATTTTACAAACATATTCTGTTGAAGATCATGAAAGACTACAGTCTGAGACCTCTGTAATTGTTTCAAAATATGAAAAAGCTCTTGAAAAACTTGAAAAAGAAAATGTTTCCTATTTTAAACAACTTGATCGAAAATCTGAGGAATGCAAGTATGACAAATTGTCGTATGAGCGTGCCTACAAGGATATGAAAGAGCAAAATGATCATTTGAGGGCTCAGCTAGAATCTCTAAAAGGAAAGGCTGTGGATACTAAGATTGCAAAACCATTGACTGAGGAGAAGGAAAATGCTCTAAAACATTTTTTCAAACCAAAAATGTCTATTTCTATGCCTCCTCCAAAAGTCAATGAGAAAAAAGATTTGTCAAAACCAGTCACTCCACCTGCCTTGTCAAAGCAAAAAGATAAAATAGTTGAAAATGAAAAAGCGGTTATCGAGAATCCAAAAGTTTTAGCACCTGGCCTTTTTAGTATAAGTGCCACTAATGCGTCTGCCTCTACATCCAAAACATATGGAACAAATGACATAAGTTTAAACAAGCACTCTAAAGAGACTAGGATAGCCGAAACCACTTCTCTTGATAAACATGTGAATCCTAATGCGTGTGCCTTACCTTCTATAGGACTAGAAAGCACCTCTAGGAGCAGCAGACTAAATCCTAGGAGCAATACAAAGAACAATAGAGTCTCGCGTGCCTCTAAGAGAAGTAGCTTGAATAAAGAGAAAAAGTAGAAGAAAACCCTAGGAGTTTACCGCTTTATAATAAGAAAGACATTTCATCTTAATGTAATGAACCTATGAAACTTGCTAAGTCTAATGAATGTGTTGAATCTCCTTGTTTAACTTGCAAGAAATCTTTAATTAATGTTCAAGATGATTGTGTTTCTAAGAATGTGAATGATAAGCCTGTTAAGAAGAACGTTCCAAAAAGAACTTATGCTAAACAAATAGAAAGACTAGTTGCAAGACTTAGGCTTTACACTACTGATAGGAAGCATAGTGTTTACTTTAGGGATGACATTTGGAAACCCACGGGTAAAATTTTCACACTCCGTAATGGTACAATGAGTGACAAACCGAATACCACAGAAAACTACTTTGAGTGTGATCGATTTTACCTCTAACCCAAAGGAACCAAAATCAAAACGGTTTCCAAAATCTTCTTCTTTGTTATTGGCGGTTATCGAAATATATCTTTGGATCGTCGACTCGGGTTGCTCCAAGCACATGACCGAATCAAGTCTGGCGATCAATTTCGTCTCGAAATTCATGGGAACCGTCGATTTGGAAATGATCATGTAGCAGCTATCATGGGTTTTGGAGATCTACCTTTTGGAAATTATTTGATCACTCGGGTCTACTATGTCAAGGATTGGGACACAATTTGTTTTAGTCGGGCGCCTACGTGATGCAAATTTAGAGGTTGCTTTTAGGAAAAATGCTTGCTTCGTTAGAAACTTGGATGACACTGATCTCTTAACTGGGAATCGTGATACAAACTTGTATGCTATCGACATAAACCAAATGGCCTCTTCGTCACCAATATGTCTTATGACACGAGCACCTAGAACAAAGTCCTGGTTGTGGCACAGACGTTTATCCCATCTCAATTTCGACACCATCAACAAACTGGCCAAAGACAACATCGTCAATGGACTTCCAAAGTTCAAATACACCAAGGATCACCTATATCCATCATGCGAACAAGGAAAAAGCAAAAGAGCATCATATAAACCCAAATCCATACCTAGTTCGGAAGCAAAGTTGCACATGTTGCACATGGACTTATGTGGCTCAATGAGAGTTGAAAGCATTAATGGGAAAAAGTATATTCTTGTTATCGTCGATGATTATTCAAGATATACATGGGTTAGGTTTTTGAGATCAAAATACGAAGCACCATGCATCATCATCACTTTTCTGAAGTGAATTCAAGTACATTTTCAAGCTCCAGTAAGGGTTGTAAGAGCAGACAACGGCGCATAATTTACTAATCAGGAGTTAAGAGCTTATTTTGAAGATGTTGGAATCACACATCAGACATCGGTTGTTAGAACTCCACAAAAAATGGGGTAGTTGAAAGAAGAAATCGTACTCTTGTGGAAGCTGCTGCATAATGCTAATCTATTCTAGTGCACCGTTATTTCTATGGGTGATCTTTGTTGCCAACGCTTGTTTCACTCGTAACCGATCCCTAATCCACCCAAGATTCAATAAAACCCCATATGAGCTAGTGAACAACAGAAAACATGATATCTCTTACCTTCACGTGTTTGGTGCTTTGTGCTATTCGACGAATGACAGAGAAGATCTAGGAACACTAAAAGCTAAAGGTGATATTGGAATCTTCATTGGATACTCAGATAACTCAAGGGCATTCAGGGTGTATAACAGGAGAACTAGGAAGATAATGGAGATGATGAATGTGAATTTTGACGAAATTTCACAAATGGCTTCTGAGAGACTCGCTCTAGAACCCGCGCTTAATCCAATGGCTTTTAATCAAAATAGATTAGAACCCGCACCAAACCCGCAGACTTCTGGACACATCAGTTCAGGACTCATACAACAAAGAGCTCCATCAACTTTTGCTGACACACCTCATGAACAAGAATGGGAGAATTTCTTTGAGTTAATGTTCGATGAATACTATGGTGGAACCTCGACAAATGCATCAAACCATCATTCCGCTGCACCCGCTCAACATCATCTACCACCACCAATAGAAGATGCATCTACAACAGTCGAAACCAATGCACCAACTCCATCAACATCATCTGCATCGACTTCTGAAAATCCTATTCTTGAAACAGTTTTACCAGCATTTGATGACCAAAACCAAAACATATCATTTCAAGCAGAACCTACACAAAACCAGAACGATGCAACGTTAGATAAAGACTTATTTGAAAACCTGTTTGCTACGGAATCAACTGAATCTTTTTCTAGCTTACAAGAACCATCTAACTCGCATATGTTTAACCAACGGTATCCTTCTACTCTGAAGTAGACAAAAGACCATCCAATTGAACAAGTTATTGGTGAACCTTCACGGCCAATTCAGACGAGACGCCAACTTTCCACCGATTGCGACTTGTGCATTTACATTTGCTCAATTAGCAACATCGAACCGAAAAACATTAGGGAGGCAATGGCAGATAATGCTTGGATAGAAGCAATGCAGGAGGAACTTCTCTAATACCGTCTTCATGACTATTGGGATTTGGTTCCAAGACCAATTGACATTCGCGTCATTGATCTCAAATGGTTATGGAAGAACAAAAGGGATGAAGAGATGATTGTAACTCGCAACAAAGCTCGTCTCGTGGCCAAAGGATACAGACAGGAAGAAGGGATAGACTTTGAAGAGTCATTCGCACCGGTAGCGGACTTGAGGCGATCGGGATATTCTTAGTCTATGCACTCACAAAAACATCACGGTTTATCGATGGACATTAAGACCGCGTTCTTGAATGGAACTCGAAAGAAGAAGTGTACGTGAGTCGCCCGAAGGCTTCATAGACATGGAACATCCGGACTACGTCTACAAACTCAAAAGGCAATTTATGGATTAAAGCAAGCTCAGAGCGTGGTATGACGAATCGTCCTCTTTCACGATTCAAAACAATTTCACCAAAGGAACTGTTGATCCTACCTTGTTTACACAAAAATGCAAAAATGACATTTTGATAGTTCAAATTTATGTGGACGACATCATCTTTGGGTCCACTAATCCGAATCTTTCAAAACATTTTGAAAATCTCATGAAAAGAAAATTTGAAATGTCCATGATGGGGGAACTAAAGTTTTTTCTTGGCTAACAAATACATCAATCCCACGTGGAATTTTTATAAATCAAGCTAAATACACAATTGAGATTTTGAAAAATCATGGTATGGATAATTGTGATTCGGTCGGAACACCAATGGTAACTTCACCAAACACTGGAGCCTATTTATTTGGGAAACCTATTGATCCAAGAAATATCGGAGCATGATTGGTTCTCTCATGTACCTCACCGCTAGTCGACCGGATATTCATTTTGTTGTTTGCTTATTAGCACGGTTTCGTGCAAAGCCTACCGAACCGCACCTCAAAGAGGTTAAAAGGATCTTCGGTGCACAAAGACATCCATTCACAAGGGTCTTTGGTATCCGAAGGAATCGGATTTGATCTAATTGCCTTTTCGGATGCGGACCACGCAGTGATCAAGTTACTGACAAAAAGTACATCGGGAGGAGCACAATTTTGGGTGAAAAGTTAGTAAATTGGTCTTCAAAGAAACAAGATTGCACTTGCACTTTCAACCGTTGAGCGAGTATGTGTCTCTATCTGCGTGTTGTGCTTAAGTTCTATGGATGAGAACACAACTCGCAGATTATGGCTTTACTTTCGATAAAATACCTATGTATTGTGACTCGAAAAGTGCCATAGCCATATCATGCAATCTTGTTCATCACTCAAAGACTAAGCACATTCGTGTCCGCTATCACTTCATCAAAGAGCACGTAGAAGAGGGTACTGTTGAATTATTTTTCGTGAAGACATATTACCAACTCGCCGATCTATTCACTAAAGCCCTTTCAAAAGAGAGATTTAATGATTTAGTTCGACGAATTGGAATGCGAAGCCTAACCCCTGAGGAGTTAGAACGTCTTCTCGAATCTTCTTGAAAATGATTTTCCAAAAAGCTTATTGTAAATATTTTTGAAAAACAAAATACAAAATTTGAAAAACCAACAAAAGCAAAATATAAAAATATAAAAAATTTCAAAATACAAAACAATATAAAATCAAAATCCAAAAATATTCTTCTATGACATGTCTCTCGTATAATCGATATTCATGCGTTTCTAGAAATGTCATTCAACAATGCTACGGACATGTACAGATGCTTGAGCGGGAGTTCTTTTTATGTTTTCTAAAACATGTCGTTTCTCAAAAAAAAATAAAATAAATTCAAAAATGGCTTTCGTATACTTCAGTACGAAACCCGAACAAAAATGATGACTTTTGATTATTTTCAAATCAAAACTCATATTTTTAAATAAAAATCAAGTGTACGCTTCAGTGCACTACATTTAAAATTGGTGAGAAATCATCATCATCTTGAGCAACTTTTTCAAGATTGTTTAAAAAGATTTTCAAAATCTTTCAAAGTTTTTTGTGCTCAAGATAACTCCCTCTAAAACCCTTTAATTGATTATGCTTTATTAAAGGGGGAGTATAAAACCAAAATGTTCCAAATTCATGCTTAAATCAAATCCGTTTGTCTCCCCAAAAGATTCTAAAATGTTGTTTAATCCGTTGATATAAAAAATATCACGAATATGCTATTTTTTAGGGGGAGAAGACATGATTAAAATGTGATCAAAAAATGTTTAATGATCGTTGTTTGAATCTCAAAAGAGCTCGACTCAGTTGAAACCATTGAATTGACGAGGAATCAAAGTCATTAAATGTACCATTTCGAGAAACTTGTGATAGACATGCACTTTCATGGGTCTAACCTCCTTTTCAAGGAGTGTTTACAGCTTCAAGTTAGTTATTAGAGCTAGTTGTCACCTAAAAACTGACAATGGAACTCTTTTACTTAGCAACGTAATCGTGTCTCATGGGGAATTGTCTATCATGAGCCGATCAATTCAAAAAGTGTGAACTCTACCCTCATTGTGCAGATTTCTGTCAAAACTTATAAGCACATGTGAAGGGGGAGTGTGTCTGAAAATATAAAACTCGGGGAGTGTTTCAAACTTGTTTTCAATCATAAACACTCCAAGAGATTTTCAAGAAAAATGGTTTTATGGCAACATGGGACAGTCATGGAGTTATAAGGTGACTAAGGATAGGAAATTCGTCCTATGATCCGCCAGAGCCGGAGGGATCTACCCAAGGACAATACCCATAGTTAGTATTAGAAGTCCTTAGGTATGATTGAAAAAAGGAGTAATGTGAGAAAGGAGAAAGAAGGGTTGAAGAATTTAAAAGAAATGTAATGAAAAGGGTGAAAAGAAATAGCCCTCCATATTCAACATTAGAGCGTAAACGGGTTCAATTCATCTCTCTTGGTTGTCACTAGATGACACCGGTATTGAAGGCAAAGACGTCATGGACCCAGTGACGCACTGCACTAAACCTTCTAGCCACTCAATTCCTCTAAAAAAGGATTTGTTTCATTCTCACTAGGAACCCTACATAATCTATCGACTTTCTCGTAGAGATCGTTGATATTGAAGAAGGAGACCCTCTCCCTAGTCTCCGCTCAGGAAAACCAAAATGCACTAATCGAGTCTAGAGCCACGAGATTCATCAAAAGATCTCATAGGAACACATGACACTTCATCGCTTGTTGTTCATCAATAAGGACACAAGTGATACATTCTAGAGTCCTACGCAGATCTTAGCAATCTGCCAGAACATTTATGAGAAGTTTCACATCTGTGATCTTCAATGATTGAATGGAAACTCCTGCCAGGGTCAACATCAAGCGACCACGGCAGGTCACCGGTAACTCCCAAGGATTACGCTTAGTGTGTCTCAAATGGTCTACAATCGTGGGGTGATGCTTGGTGTACCTCAATGACTCACTGAATCAGTAGGTGTACTTGGTACACCGCGTTATCTCACTTATGGGACTCAGGTTCAGAACGGCCTTTGTGAGAATTAGAGACGTGTTTTCACACTATGTTGTTAACACACTCGAAATTCAAACTTGTAAGCGCTGGATTATTTCTAACCCATGTTTTATGTTTTCTTCTTATGGATGCTCGCGGGAGGAAGAGATCGTGCAGATTTTCCACATGCTCATACCAACAACATCACAAATGAAGTTCTCATCAAATTCAACGGCAACACAAAGTTAAAGATGATTCTTCGTCAATGTCAAAGAATCTTCAAAGTTTAAAGACTCGAAAACTTCATCATTGGAAAGTCAAAGTAAAAAAGAAGTGTGAGAATGGTGGAGAATAACGTGGAGACTCCTAACCAAAGAAGTTGACTAATGGCAGAATACCATTTTAATTGATCACAAAGCATGAAGGAACAAAGAATTAAGACTATTCTATATCTACACACAAAGTTCAAGCTCAAGGAAAGTAAAGACCTAATCAAGTGGAGCATCTTTTGAATGACCACCCCTTAGGGGGAGATTGTTAGCCTTGATAATATTTAATAGAAGTGATGGTCATTCATGTTTAGGAACTTTGTAACATGTGTTAGATATCGTATTAGAATAGTCAACGGGCTCGTGGATTAGGCTAAGCTAAATGGCTAGAAGTTATGTTAAGCTAGCCTTGATTAAGTTCATGTAACCCAATCCAATCCAAGTCCACCACGAGGCCCATGGAAAGCCCATTAGGGCGTCTAGTACTTGAAGTATATATACCCCTCAAATGGCCATTTGAGGGGTGTGCTTGAGTGTGTGTGTGTGTGTGTTTTTCCCTTTGATATAACATCTCTTGTTCATCTCTCTCTCTACACACATATACGCATAACATATATCAAGTCACCATCTTTCTAATCTTTCCATCTTTCGACTCATATAGTGTCTTTGTGGTTTAACGTGTGTTCATCTTGTGGTAACGTGGGTATACGCGTAAGGTTGATGTAAAAACAAGGTCCTACAAACATGCAAGCATACACACATACAATCGAAGACATAATGAAATCAATGAATTAAATAACTTATCTTGATGTAAAATAGGGTATGAGAACCCTAAGATACTGCCCAAACCGGACAAAAATCATTTTAGGTTTTTACTCCACAAATCTACCTCCTTAAAAGTCTGAAAATCGAATTCAATATATTGAGTTACAACTGCGACGGTGTCACCTTTTAATCGTGACGCCCTTAGATCGACCGTCATTAGGGTTTCATCTTGGCCAATTCCACTTTGGGACGGCGTCACCCTTATGGTTGTGACGCCGTCGACTTCACTTTCGGCGTCGTCTCGAACTGGATCTAGGGCGTCGGGATGAAAAGTCTTCGTGATGCCCTACTCTTCAACGCTGACGGCGTCGGTGTAAAATAGCAATTTCACTCTGAGTCGTCACAATTTTTGAGCACATTGAGACGGCGTCACCCTTGAATCGTGACGCCGTCGACAGCCCAACGACTTGAGTGTCTTGATCTTGACTTTAGCCATTTTCTTCACATATTCACTCCTTTTCGTCCAAATAAGCATCATTCTAGCATTTTGCCTCAAAGAGACCTAAAAAGTGAAAAGGAACGAAATTAAGTAGTAACGGATATAAAAGTGGGTGATTAAGGGCTTAATGACCCCTTAAAAGTGTACGTTTTAAATCCTTATCAGTTCATAACCCATAACCCAGTTTGCAACCCAAAATCCAGACTTCAGCTGACCCAGCTGCAGGATCCCTTGAATTGCACTAGCCGGATCCCTCTAGGGAAGGATCTGTGGGAACCGGGGAACAGTAGAGAAATTTTCCTATAAATAGTGACCCATTTCTCTCTTGCAACTCATCCCTTTTACACATACTCTCTCTTAGTATTGTAAACTCTCTAACCTCAGATCCAAAGGATCTTTCTATGTAGTTTTGTGTTTGTGTGATTCTCTAGGTTCCTCTTAAAGGCGAGATCACCACCTCTTGAAGTCGAGCAAGCTCAAGTCCATGAGTTGCCAAGCTTCGTCATCATCAAGACTACTGAAGTTATCTTGTTGATAGTTCTTTCCTCCCTTGTTAGAAGTGTTGTGTTGAAGGCATTAGTAAAAGGTGCCAAAAGGGTCAAGTCGAAGGCATTAGTGAAAGGTGCCAAAGGTCCGTGTCGAAGGCATTAGTGAAAGGTGCCAAAGGTCCGTGTCAAAGGCATTAGTGAAAAGTGCCGAAGGGTCAAGACAAAGGCATTAGTGAAAGGTGCCGAAGGGTCGTGACAAAGGCATTAGTGAAAGGTGTCGAAGGGTCGTGACAAAGGCATTAGTGAAAGGCGCCGAAGGGTCGTGTCAAAGGCATTAGTGAAAGGTGCCAAGGGTGTACATTCGATATGGTGTATCGATGTATAAGATAGATTAGTTTGGGTTAAAGGATAGTGAGATCCTTATGATGTTGTAACAAGGAGGATATCTCCTTTGGGGTTTTGTGTATTGGTGTAGTGTTGGGTAGTAGTTCCTCCTTTGGAATGGAACTCGGTATCTAGCCTTGTACCGGATAAAGTGTAGGCGACCTTGTGATAGGTTTGGTTCTATCTCGTGGAAGAACCCGATGTCTAGCTGTCACACCTCGCTAAAGCGGAAATACGAGGTGCAATAGTTGGTAGTACATCACATAAGTTATAGGTAACACCATACAAGATTTAAACGAAAACATCATATTTTACTATAAGTTTTTACATCGTTTCAAAAGATAAGTCATAATACATTTAACACAAGCTCCCAACGATAAAATTTTTTAAACCTTTGCAAAAGATATCATGACATAAGTAAAAGAGTGCCCCATGCAATGCATCCTAAAATCACCACTTACTCCTGATCACCTAAAAAGCATGATAAAACAGTCAACTATGGCCATAGTTGGTGAGTTCACAGGTTTAGTACACCAAGTAGTTTTCAAAATGAGATTATTAAATGGTTGTGAAAGTTACAAAAGAGTACGACAGCGTTTATGCCTTGAGAGGTCCACACTTTAGCCGATTCAATGAAAACTTGCCCCTACGTGCAACATGCTCTAACCTAGCATGAGAAGGTGATACTATGCACTCCGGTTAGTGGGAGTGAGGGGATGGCTCTACCTAAATAGCGCTATCCATAAATATTAACGGCTCGTCCCGTACAGTGGGAGTAAGTTAATAAGTAGTGTTGTTCCAGGGGACTTACACGATTGTTCTCAAGTGTCAAACATAAGCATACATATCAATTTGCATAAAATAGCAGAGCACGACTCATTAAATTAAATCAGTTCAACAAATTCATAATTTTATAAACGCAAAACCAATTTAGCTTTAAGTAATCATAGCATGATTTTCACCCCAAAACGAGTAAATCAGTAAAACGGGGCTGTGAAAACTCACCTTAACTAGTAAGACGGGAGTACAAGTACAAGAGTGATACAACAAGTATTCACTAAGCAACCCTCGAACGTAGGCCTCCTAGATGCAACCTATGGCAAGTAAAAATATTTATAAAAATCTAAATGATATACTCGGACAAAGAACGACAACTAGCTAAGTCACCCATTTAGACTCGTAAAAAATACATTACATTTATATAAAAACTATACTATTGAACCAAAAAGCTAGCAAACCTTACATGTCAACCATTGCGTTTTTAATGTTCAAGTTTGGATTAATCAAATATAAGTTATTTTCTTGAGAAGCAAATTTACATATTCGAATACTCGAATATGTCATCTACGTTTAACATAACAATCTAGTTTTCCAACTTGTATAAGTCATATTTAATAAAGTATAGTTTTCACAAACCAAATATTAAATTCAAGAAAAAAAATCTATTTTACAACCTAACAAAGGATTCAAGACATACCTTTATTATGCAATTATCAATATTGTTCTATTTCGCTTAGCCGTTAATGGTGACGCCAATATTATTATTTTTTCTGACAAACTAATGTATCAATCAATTGAGCAAGTAAGGAATATTAGAAAAAAAGAAAAGAAAAAAGAAACAGTGCCATGTTTTATGTTTATTTATTTATAGAGGATATTTTCCTCTTTGGATATTGTGTGAACAAGCAAAATAAACATCCAATAATTCATTAAAACTTCAGTCATGAGACATCATAAAAAAAAATGAATTTGCATTTAATATGCAACTGTTTAAAAAAAATTTAATCAATTATTATTTATATATTATTATGCATAATGTTTTACGTCATTAAAAGAGATGATCCATCATATCAATATGCTTAATAAAGAAAAGAAACCCATGTTCTTTACAAATCCTTTACATGAATTAAAACAAAGACAATTATACCTACGTCAAATGAATTGAAATCTTGCTTTGGAAATCTTTTCATGCAATATTATTATTGTCATGAAGGTATTTATGGTTGCATTAAAAGTAAGATAAATAAAATGATTTACCATTCATTATTTTTATGCGTATAAAGATTACCCAAATACAAGGCAACCAAAATCTTCCAAGCTACTTTCTTAAGAGTGGGCCCGACTAAAAAATATAAGGCAAATATGATGTGAATTGTATTTATGAGTTACAAAGAAACTTACTCTAGGACCTATGCTTAATTATAGACTTGCCACACTTTTTATTTGATGGCCAACACATCATGTAGTTATAGCTTGGTGGCAACTTAAGATCACTCATTCTAGCATTTGCTTTTGGCCATTTTGTAGCTATAACGTGTAAAAAAATACATTCAACATTTTTTTTTAAATGTACACAAAATGTCTTAAATTTAAAACGTAAACACGGATATGAAACACCGGGTTATACTTAAAAAGACATATATATACTTAAAAATGGACCAAGTTTTAAATGTGGGTAACAATAATTATTTTAAAATATTTTGAGCATATCATTGATACTTAGTTAACGTTAATTAAATATTATAGGTCGATGGTACGTTCTTAACATGAGGGTGCCCAAAAAGATAAAGAACACAATATATGAAAAGGACCCGACTAACGCAAAACTAGCTTAAAAGCATATTTTGAGTAAAAATGTTATAAAATACTATCGGTCACTAACCTGACCTAAGACGGCTATCACATTATCTCCCCGTTGAAAGGAATTTTGTCCCCAAAATTCAACTCGTTTCCTCTAGAGACGAGGCGTTCGTGAACAGGTGTAGGTACTTGCGTTTGATTTCGTCCTCACGCTCCCATGTAAATTCTGGACCACGTCGTGAATTCCATTAGACCTTCACGATGGGAATTCGACTCTACTTCAATCTCTTGACTTCGCGGTCCATGATCTCCAGTGGCTCTTCAATGAAGCGCAAGTTGTCATTTATCTTGAGTTCGTCTAGGGGCACGTGTAACTCTGTATCTACGAGACATTTCTTCAGATTTGACACATGAAACGTATCATGAATGCCACTCATTTCTTGAGGCAATCTTAGTTGATAAGCTACAGGACCAATTCGTTCAACAATCTCAAACGGTCCCACATACCTTGGTGCTAACTTGCCCCTTTTGCCAAATCGAACCATACCCTTCCAGGGATACCTTGAGTAAAACTTTATCGCCGACAATAAACTCTAGGGGCTCATCGATTATCGGCATAGCTCTTTTGGCGATCTCTTGCGCTTTAAGCTTTTCCTTGATTTGAAATATCTTATCGGTTGTCTCATGCACGATTTACAGCACGGTCGATTGACTTTCCCCAACTTCAGCCCAGATAATAGGTGATCGACATTTCCGCCCGTACAGTGCTTCAAATGGGGGACGTTTAATGCTTGAATGGTAACTGTTGTTGTAAGAGAACTCAACTAAAGGAGGATGTGTATCCCAACTTCCTCCAAAGTCGAACGCACATGCTCTAAGCATGTCTTCCAATGTCTAGATTGTACGCGCACTCTGACCGTCTGTCTGAGGATGATAAGCCGTACTCATGTCTAAACGTGTTCCCAATGCCGCTTGTAATGTCTTCCAGAATCGTGACGTGAACCGACTATCACGATCGGATATGATAGACACAGGAACTCCGTGTCTTGCTACTATCTCGTTAATGTAAATTCTTGCTAGCTTCTCCATCTTGTAATCCTCACGAATGGCTAGAAAATGTGTAGACTTTATCAATCTATCTACAATAACCCAAATTGTGTCATGCCCACTACTAGTTCTGGGCATTTTCGTAATGAAATCCATGGTTATTCTATCACATTTCCACTCAGGAATCTCTGGCTGCTGCAGCAATCCTGAGGGTTTTTGGTGCTCAGCCTTAACCTTCAAGCAAGTCAGACACTTGCTAACATACATGGCTATGTCCTTTTTCATTCCAAGCCACCAGTACATATCTCTAAGGTTGTAGTACATCTTATCCGCTCCTGGATGAACAGAGTACTTTGTTGTGTGAGCTTCGTCCATTATTAGGGTCCTTACATTGCCTGTTGACGGAACCTAAATTCGATCTAAAAAGTATAATCCACCGTTAACTTTTCTCTTCATATGTCTTTCTAAGCCTCTTAGCATTTCTCCTGGTGCATTTAAGTCCTTGGATGCTTCATTTTGAGCTTCCAATATCTTGCCCTTGATACCCGAATGAATTTTAATACTCATAGCCCGTACTCGCCTCCTTTTAACCCTTTACTTCCTACTCAACGCGTCACTACCACGTTTGCTTTTCCCGGATGATAGCGAATCTCGCAATCATAATCACCGAAAAGCTCAATCCGTCGCCTCTGCTGCATTTTCAATTCCTTTTGGTCGAAAATATGTTGAAGACTTTTATGATCAATGTAAATAACACTCTTTGTCCCGTACAAATAGTGTCTCCATGTTTGAGAGTGAATACAAAAGCACCAAGCTCTAAATATGGATGACCTTATGTAAACTTGTCGTGGTTTTCTCACGCCAAACCTATTCTTCAAAACAACTCAGCTATTCTAATCCTACCATACACCTCTTAGATGTCATGGGTTCCTATCACCAAAAGTGATATGTTTCAAGGAGTAATTATAGGATGATAAATATATATATAACACATCCATTAAAAGTGGTATAAACATCATTATGACTTGCATGTTTTCTTAAATATGATGAAATGAACACAAAATAAATATGAAAGATGAACATGAATATGAGATGCTTACTAGTAACTTGATGAGGTGAAGTGAACAAAGGTTAATCCTAACACCCTAGGTTTTTATTTCAAAACCTAAACTAAGAGTGTAACTAGAGTGTAATAAACTTGACTTGAAAATTTTTGGTGATCTCCTCTTTGATCCTTATGGTGGCCGCTTGTTAGGGGATGAAGAGAAGAGAGAGTTTTGAATTTTACACTTTGTAAATTTTTGTTGCATGTGTATGTTTAAAGTATAATATGATATATGTATGTTTAGCTAGATATTTTGTGCAAATGTTGTGACTCATCCCCCCTTGTGTCGACAAGGGGTGTTTTTACTTAATGTTTATATATTTTTTTTAAATTGTAAGTATAAAATAAATGTAAAGTTAATTAAAGATAGTTAGTAACTTGTATGCATATTTAAGCATTTAGGGTAGCGTTAACTAAAAATAAATTTTAACGGGTCAAAATAAAATATATTGAAGTTATAAAAATTATAAAAATACATTTCTTGCAAAATTTGAGTGAAATAATAATTATCGTGTAGTTTTTACGAAAACCGTCGTAATTATATAAATATAACAATTTATATACAAAATAAATTTAAAACACTAGGTAAACTCATAATATTATTTTTATAATCTTAATATGAGTATAAAAATATATCGGGATAATTTTTGGAAGTATCGGATCAATTGTTCAAAATAATTAATTACGCGATAGCGTTTATTTAATAAAAATTTTACGTTGAATGAAAAATGCAAAACCATGCATGAACTAATATGATGATGATGATGCTAATGATATGTAGACTAAACCTAGTCTATATGAAATGTCTTTGATGATTGTTCATGAATTCGCAGCTAAACCATTAAGGTTACGCGAATTTGATACTCGTAAACCTAGTTTACGATAAACGATGAAATAGTGAAACTTGAATAGTGATTTTCTCCGGGAATGAATAGTGTTTCATGAATAGTAAATTTTGAAATACGTTCTCAGAATATTACTTCGACATCGAAAACGGTGAATAGTAAAATTTTGAATAGTAAAATAGTAAATTCCGAGATGAATAGAAACTTGAGAAATGACCGAAATTACGAGTTGTCACATTCGCCCACCAAAAAGGAATTCATCCACGAATTCGGTTAAGGTTAGTCTATCGAATTTTTGAGTTTGTGGTGAATAACGAGGAGAGAAGACATGGGGAAGTGTCGTTACGGTTATCTATGATTAAGGGTGTATAAAACATCATAGTATAGAAAATATTGGATGAATCTCCCATGAGTAACACTTTGACTTGGAATATGTGAAAATTTTGCTTGCACTAAGATTTATAAATAACTGCTCCCAACATAACATGATCCCTCCAGAATTAGACATAGTTAGCTAGGCTATGTATAATTAAGGAACGATAATGTGACATTCGGTTTAGTTGTTATAACTCTCAATGTTTACAAGGATTTAAACCGTGTCGTTAAAATGGTAGTTAAAGTAAAAGGAATTAAAATTCTCGTAAGTGATATCGAATCGTAAGAAAATAAAGTACGATAGATGAGAATATTTTACAACAAGTGGTTTATCAAACAGTAATACATCTTATGTTATAAAGATCCGGATACGATGGAAGACATAAACTTAGTACGACATAGTACATAAGGAAAATAAGAATGTTAGTTTTCGAACTTCTTCAGTCTTCCGCGTTGTTGAAATTCTGTTGAGCTTCTCCTCCTTCTAACATGTATGCTTTCCCAAGAGCACCTCAACTTGTTGGCCTTGGTTTTGAGGACATTGATTCCGATAGTGTCCTTGCTCCCCACATCCGAAGCATGTGACTACGGCTTTACCTCTACAATCCCTGGTTAGGTGTCCCGATTTTTGGCATTTGTGGCACTTGGCAGGGCAAGGACCCGAGTGATGAAACTTACATCGATTACATAGTGGTTGAGTTCCAACATATCCTTTGCCTTCTATTGTTGCAGCGACATAAACCATTGCAGCTTCTTGCCTTCTATTCTGTTGTTGATGATGGTTAGTGTTACGGTTTTGGTTGTTGTTATTATAACCTCTTGGGTCATTTTCCCATTTCCTTTTGTTGTTGTTGATTTGGTTATCGTCGTTGTTGTTGTTGTTTTGGTTATTGTTGTAGTTGGTGCGGTTGTTGGTATTGTTGTTATGGTTGGTGTTGGTAATGTTTTCTCCCTTCAATACTTGTGCCATGAGCTTTTGAGACACTCGAATAGATTCCTCAATCGTTTGCGGATCAAAAGAATTTACGTCTCCTTGAATAATCTGGGGAAGTCCCCCAATGAAAGCCTCCACTAGCTTCTCGTTGTCCGAAACCATAGACGGACATAACGCGGCCAATTCTTGAAACCTTCGAATGTAAGTATCAATGTCATACCCAACAGTTACTAGTTCATAAAATTCGGTCTCCAACTTTTTCACCTCCGTACGCGGACAATACTTCTTTGTCAAAAAACCTTTGAATTGCTCCCAGGTGAGCTTGAAAGCATTTTCCATTACCATTGGCTGAGCATACGAGTTCCACCACAACATTGCCCCATCAAGTAGTGTACTCGTAGCAAACTTAACCTTGCTATCCTCAGGGCAATTACATAATAGAAACACAGACTCCATTTTCTCGAACCATCGAACCATGGCAGGGCCCTTCATGCCCTTGAACTTAGTGGGATCTCCGCTTAAAATCCTTATACGAACAACTTCTAACCCCGAACCTCCTGCAATTCCTGCAGCAGAAGAAGTCTAGCGGCTTCAACTTCCGCAATTCTAGTAGCCGGCGATTGTCGCAGCCACGGCGGCATTAGCAAGCTGGCGGCTTGACAAAGATGCGCAGCCTCGGCAGCGATGGCGAGTCTAGCTGCTTCACCTCAAAGATTTGCAAGTCTAGTGGCTTCGAGCAGCGACCGCCATCGTTGTTCTTCGGTCCTTAATGCATTGGCTATACTATCCTCACAAACTTTTGCATAGCCACTTGTGTCAATTCAGTGTGGCTTTCTTTGGCGCCATTACTTCTTCAAAATAAGAGGAAAGGTGAGATGTAGCAAAGTCCTATGTAAAAAAATAAGCGCCTAAAGAGATGTGATATGAGGTGATAAGTTTGAGGTTATTTTCAAAATGATCGACGGGTTCCCAAAAGATGGGTTATGAGATGTTGTAAGTGCTTCAAATGTATGATGGTTTAGTGACTTAATGTGTGAATAACGTGTAACTCGACATGTTAGTGGCGAAACAAAGGAGTGAGTGACTTCGCCTACTTAAAGGTTTTATCTCGGCATTCGATGTTATCGGTGATGAATCAGCTGATATTAAAATTGCGATAGGGAATGACAAAGCATTCTCCACATTAGAGTATGAGGAAATGATAAATCCATGTGACAATCAATTTGAAATGAAAGTAAATAACTCAAAAAATGTAGGCATAAACCGCATGTAAAGTGAATATGCACTTATGATGAAATTATGAGATGCTATGATGATGTAGTTATAGTCTAGGGTCAATGATGCAACCTAGTTCTCTATAATTGAAGCTCGATGCCAATCTGTCACACCCCAAATTACATGCTTTGCGCATGAATGAAATTCACGGGGTTGACTTTCATAGCATCACAATCACAATTATATTGAACGACCTAAAGTGTCGTTAGGAAAACACATCGTTTGATTTAATAAAACAATCGAGTTTACAAAGTATAGGTCCCAAATGAAAGTCACTATGTATGGAAATAAATTTAATACAATCCAAACAATGTTTTAAAGTGCATAAAATCCATGTGTGACGCTGTCGTCACCGCGACTCTATGATAAGTCCTTATGTATGCCATGATGTGAATGCCTTAGATACCGAAAATACATTGCTAAAAGTGTCAACACAATGGTTTATTGAGTTCATAGAGTTTATATAAATGTTTAATCGACTACCACAAGTATAGGCCATGTATGACAAATATGTCACATGAAAATGATACAATTGCTTAAGCACATGACACAAGTCGACTGCTCATGATGTTAAGCCCCAACAGAGTGTTTGCCAAACAACTCAATAATGATAAAGAAATGAAATGCATCCGTTGACCGATTGGGACTACCAACACGGATGGAGGAGTCACCTCAATAGATCTATCCACTCACCCTAGCTTCTTTCGAATTAACGGTTCATGATTCGTGAAATGGGGACATTAAACCGGAAATGAGGTAACTTAAGCAATGTAATGAATTTGATATACTTGGTAACGTAATAAAATGATGTGCAATGTATTCTCCTCGTAGATTTGAAATAATGTATAAACTTGAATAAATCGGGCTATGAAAACTCACCGTTGCAATGACTATGATGACAAAAGTGGATACACCGAAATGAGGCGCAACCTCTAACCGTGACCTATTATGAATGATACGATATGTAATAAGTTATGATGTAATGTTATGCATGCAATTCGTATGATATCTATACCACTTGTGAATTTTTGAAAATAATACTTATCGTCGAAAAATAATCTTATAACGTCTTGACCATTTTTAAATTATTTTACATGTATTTACGCTGAAATGATATCCTACGATAATCATTTAGTGATTTATTATGAAATTATAACTTTTCGTCGTAATATAATGTCATTGAAAATTTCATAAAAGTGACTAAACGGCTTTGAAAAGCTAGTCGTAAAATGGTGCACGTCGAGTGTTAGGAAACGAACTCAACGGTTTTGGAAAGCTTGTATCATTACCTCAAAGTTTTAGCATTTAAGTTTTCATCCTAGAGGTCTCGATCATGGAGAAAAAATATAGGTGAAGTATGGTACTTGTATCCAAAATATTGTTTAAGGGTGGTTTTCGGCAAAGTTTAAGTGACCGTATTTTATTCGTTACAACTCCGCTTGAAGAACGGTTGGACATTTTGGAAAATATGCTAGCCAAACTTACTTTTACTAGAAGACATTACGTTATAAAAAGTACTACATCAATGTTAAAAACGACCCTCAACATGGTCCTTCGCGGCCGTAATATTTGTCTAATAGAAATATATTAGTTTTTCTTATATAATATAGTTACGGCAACTTTGTATAAACGCGTGTAATTTAATCGTTACAAGTCCGTTTTCTACGTTTTATATGTCCTTAGCTTCGTATCAAAGTATACTAATATATTTTTGATAAGTCGACATATTTCATAATGCCTAAACCTCATTTTTGACTCGTAAAAAGTGGACGTAACATGCTGAATTTTCTGAGTTTTATAGTTTTCGTCGTCAAACTTGAAAAATTCATATCTTCTTCGTTATAACTCCGTTTTAACCCGTTCAAGCGACCACGTTTTCTTTTAAAGTATATTTTCTAAATATCTAGGCCAAAATTTTTACCTCTCGTCGAAAATTCCAGATTTCAAAATATGGACAGACCTTTATGTAAACTTGTCGAAATGAGTTTTCTCGCCAAACCTATTCCAACCAATTCAAAACAACTCCGGTTATTCTAATCCTACCATACACCTTCTTAGGGTGTCATGGGTTCCTAGACATCACCAAAAGTGATATGTTTCAAGGAGTAATTATAGGATGATAAATATATATATAACACTTAAAAACATTAAAAAGTGGTATAAACATCATTATGACTTGCATGTTTTTCTTAAATATGATGAAATGAACACAAAATAAATATGAAAGATGAACATGAATATGAGATGCTTACTAGTAACTTGATGAGGTGAAGTGAACAAAGGTTAATCCTAACACCCTAGGTTTTTATTTCAAAACATAAACTAAGAGTGTAACTAGAGTGTAATAAACTTGACTTGAAAATTTTTGGTGATCTCCTCTTTGATCCTTATGGTGGCCGCTTGTTAGGGGATGAAGAGAAGAGAGAGTTTTGAATTTTACACTTTGTAAATTTTTGTTGCATGTGTATGTTTAAAGTATAATATGATATATGTATGTTTAGCTAGATATTTTGTGCAAATGTTGTGACTCATCCCCCTTGTGTCGACAAGGGTGTTTTATAATGTTCATATTTTTTTTAAATTGTAAGTATAAAATGTAAAGTTAATTAAAGATAGTTAGTAACTTGTATGCATATTTAAGCATTTAGGGTAGCGTTAACTAAAATAAATTTTAACGGGTCAAAATAAAATATATTGAAGTTATAAAATTATAAAAATACATTTCTTGCAAAATTTGAGTGAAATAATAATTATCATGTAGTTTTTACGAAAACCGTCCGTAATTATATAAATATAACAATTTATATACAAAATAAATTTAAAATACTGAGTAAACTCATAATATTATTTTTATAATCTTAATATGAGTATAAAAATATATCGAGATAATTTTTGGAAGTATCGGATCAATTGTTCAAAATAATTAATTACGCGATAGCGTTTATTTAATAAAAATTTTACGTTGAATGAAAATGCAAAACCATGCATGAACTAATATGATGACGATGATGCTAATGATATGTAGACTAAACCTAGTCTATATGAAATGTCTTTGATGATTGTTCATGAATTAGCACTAAACCATTAAGGTTACGCGAATTTGATACTCGTAAACCTAGTTTATGATAAACGATGAAATAGTGAAACTTGAATAGTGATTTTCTCCGAGAATGAATAGTGTTTCATGAATAGTAAATTTTGAAATACGTTCTCAGAATATTACTTCGACATCGAAAATGGTGAATAGTAAAAATTTGAATAGTAACCGGTGAATAGTAAATTCCCGAGATGAATAGTAAACTTGAGAAATGACCTGAAATTGCGAGTTGTCACATGGTCCACCAAGGTGATACTCACCTCTAGCTGGTAGTGATGGCCGGGGACCCATCTCTCGTATAAGATTCTGATGTGAGGATGTCCCTAAAGAAATTCTCTCCGGGATCGGGACACTCATCCTTGAAGTCTTATAACACCCTGAAGCCGGGCCTAAGCGTTTTATGGCAAGAATACCATTTGAATGGTTGACCATGACTTCTATAAGTTCAAAGGACTTACGGGATTGGTTAGTCAAACACGATAGTAAAAATATAAGTATTAATGTTATGTAAATGATTATAGAAAATATGACGTGTCGCATTTATAAGGAAAAAGTACTTAAGGGACCAAAGTAGAAGGAATGAGACTTGAAGGACCTAATGTGCCAATTAGGCAAAGATACCACCTACATATGTCTGGATCCTTCTCCTTGTACCATTAGATTTCCAGAATAATTTAGGTGTATATGTGTGTGTTGTGAAGTGAAAAAAGGAGGGAAAATACTAGATGGTCTTGATGATCAAATTGATGAGGTTTAAGAGTTCCAATTCAAGATTTATGTGCCTAGCAATGATCCTTGCAAGTAAGTAACCTCTAATTAGTGTTTAATTGATGATTGGAAGGTTAGGGTTTATGAACCCTAATTGGGGGAATTGGGTAAATGATGTTTATAAGCTAAATTAAGAAGTTATGATGAATATATGGGTTAATTATTATTGAAGTTAAGTTAATAAGTTAGTGGGATTAATTATCATATAATCATCATATGATTATGTGATAATTAGTAATGGTTAAAAAGGGGTTATGGTTATTATGGCCATGACATAGTTGATTAATTATGTGTTTATGTATATAGTGATGTTGGCTTAAATGTCAAGTATGGAGAAGATGATGACATGCTTGGTTTCATTAGTTTGGAATCAAGGCAAGTAAACCGGTTATAAGTTAATGTTATATGGATTTCATTGCACTATGTGTCATGTGATCCTTATGTTAAGTATATGGTATGCCTTGTGTATATGTGTTTGTGTGTAAATAGATTGTAGCGCCAGTTTGGCATAACTAGCATGAGATTGATAAAGTAGGATGGAAATGGTTATGTATGGTGATGCTTAATGATATCCCAAGGTATGTTTATGATTAAAGTTGTAATGGAAGAATGGTTATAATGTGTAATGTGTGGTTGATGTATAATGTTAAGTTATATCCGTTTTGCTTACTAAGCCTCGTGCTTACGGTTTAAGATGTTAATGTTTGTAGGTCCATATGTGACAGCGATGGTAAGCATTGGATTAAAGCTTTTGGATTGCTAGATGGAAGTTAGAAGAATGGTAAAAAAGTAGAGCTTAGGTAGATACCGAGCTCAAGTCAATGTTGTACCCCCGGAAGTCTAAAATGGTTTGTAAATGTGTCGCCAAGTGTCAAAGTATATGTCTTGGTATTTGAAGTAATTGAGTCATCAAACGGTATGTTATAACATGGTCTTAGTGTTTATGGTCATGTTTAAAGAGGTGTTTGAAATAATGTGTGATTTTACCCATTTTGGGTTGTAAGCGGGTTAATGATTATGAAAATGATGTATTATGTTATATTAAAGATTTCTGGAAGGTTTTGTTAAGTTTCGAGTCATGGAAGTATGGTTTCCGAAAAAAGTGTGAAATATTGTTTTATAAAATTTTCTGCAGGTCCTATATGACCATATGGTATTTTCAGCATATGGCCATATGACTGCTTCAGAAGTATAATAAAGGGCATATGATCAGCATATGACCATATGGTAACTTCAGCATATGGTCATATGGTTGCTTCAGAAGTATAATAAAGGGCATATGGTCAGCATATGACCATACGGTAATTTCAGCATATGGTCATATGGTTGCTTCAGAAAGTTTAATAAGGGGCATATGGTCAGCATATGGCCATATGGTAATTTCAGCATATGGCCATATGGTTGTCTCAGAAAGTTAAATAGGGGTATATGGCCAACATATGGCCATATCGAATTTTAGCATAAGGTCATATGCTTCAGTCAGAGTATAAATAGAGTATTTTTCAGATTTTGTCAATTTTAGAAAAATCATATCTTTTAAACCGTAAGTCATTATGGGTCGCGCCACCCGTCATTTTGAAGTTGTTAAAGTCTAGTTTCATTTAAAAATTGTTTCAAGGTCTGAAACGTTATAGATTTTAGTCAATAGTAAAAAGAGTAACGAAGGGTACTTTAAAGTGAAGTCGTTTCCATGTTAAAGTTTTAATTTTTAAGTCGTGTCGTTCACGGGGTGTAACAACTTGGTATCAGAGCTTCGGTTTAAGTGAATTAGGTTTCCACTTTAGGTTGCCTAGCTTAAACCACTGTTAGATGCATTAAATGTAAGAGTAGGTTATGCGAGAAAGTAAATGTTTAAGTATTGAAGCAAATTATGAGATAGGTTATATGAACCTTAGTAGATAATGATGAATGTGATTTTTAATGTTAGCATGTATGTGATATAAGTCCGTGGAGGACTTGAAATGTTTGAATGATAATCGCCGTGCAACTTGGTTAGTGCCGGTAATCGCTTCGTGATTGTAAGAACGTGTTTTAAGAGTGGTGGTATTGGAATGTGATTAAAATGATAAGTGGTATTAGAGACGGGATAATAGTGAATTAAAGTATTTGACGCTTAAAGTATGGAATGTAGTAATGATGAATGTGCTAAATTATAATGTGTGAAGGTAAAATGAGAATTGCCACACTAATTATTAAGCATCTATTAATACGAAAAGTAAAGAATGGGATTGAAGAAACGATGACAAGTAATGATGAGATGAAAGTGGTATAGCTAATGAGCTAAAAACTAAAAGAGATGAGTTAAGAATGTAAGGATATGTTGCCTAACTAAACACGAATAAATCGTGTTAATGTATAAAGTGTATATAAAAGATAAATGCAAGTTAATGAATGTGTTATCGAACTAACCTATGTAAGGTTAGATGTAGAAAAAAAATTTGAATAACCTAAAAGAGGTAAGAGTAAAGATGTGGAAATGGTTAACGCACGTTAAAGAATGTAAGTTGTAATGAGAAATGTAAACACATAGTACATGTGTAAAATACGATAAGCGTGTTTCATATACTCTATGATGCTTGCTTTAGCTAAATAGCATGAATGGAATAATGAATGCATTAAAATATTAATGGCTTGGATCCAAGTTAAATGTGAAAGGTTAAAGATGGCTATCATGTAACCAATGAGTTAATGATGGCTAATGATGGCATCCTTCGGGTTGGCCGAGCTAATGATGTTAATGATGGTATCCTTTGGGATGACCAAGTTAATGATGGTATCCTTTGGGATGACCAAGCTAATGATGTTAATGATGGTATCCTTCAGGATGACCAAGCTAATGATGTTAATAATGGTATCCTTCGGGATGACCAAGTTAATGATGGTATCCTTCGGGATGACCAAATTAATGATGTTAATAATGGTATCCTCCGGGGTGACCAAGCTTGAAATGATAAGGTGAGATGGATCCAAGCTAGAAAAGAGAAAAGTTAAAACTGAAATATTTAATTTACAAACAATGAATGTGAAATGAGAAAGAGAAACAGAAGTTAAAATGTGTAACGAATATGTGCGAATGTTATGTCGAAAGTGTATAAGTAGGACGATTATGATTTCCTTGATTAAATGGATTGAGACGCCTTTTCATTTAATTAAATAAATTGTGAATCTCCGAACCATGAGTTTATGTTTCTTGATTTACATAGATTGGGACGCCTTTCCATGTAAATGAGGAAATATAGATGAGTGGACTTATGTGTTCTCGACATGGTGTGAATAAGGTAAAAAGGGTAGAAAACAAAAGCCTAGAATTAGTTAAAAGTTTTACGAACTAAGATTAGCGGGTAGAATTAGAATGCGATTTTAAATTGAGACATTGAGTGAAACCAACCATTTAAAGTTTAAAGTATAACTCAAAAGATTAAGAAATTGGTAATGATGTTATAACATGCCTTGAGGCGTGGTACAAAATATGAGTAATGATAGTAACGGATGCTAATTATTATTATTACCTTATGTGTAAATGTGAATGTGTAAGTTAAGTTTGACTTTTTGAAGGCAAAGTGTTGAAAGTTCTTATGAGACTCATAATCTTTGACGATAAATTGTAGAAAGAAGTAGAGAAAACGAGATAATGTAATGAAAATGTTAACGAAATAACGAAATAATCATAGTAAGATTAGAAGATATTAGTTAATGTTGATCCGTGGAAGTAAAAAAAAAATAATAACTTAAGATTTCACAAGTGAACCTTAACACTTGGCGAAAATCCTTAAATGAAATAGAAAGGAAAAGGAGTTATAGCAAAATGTTTAAGCGGATAATGAAATCACTATGGTAGAATTGAAATGCTAAGCCGTATAGGTTAGCGTTTGAATTATGTAAAGTCAAAACGGCATAAAATTTCTCAAGTGACACATAGTCCTTGATTTAAAAGTTAAGTGTAGTAAGTAAGGATGCGATGTGATGAAAATGAGGTTGGTAAAATGATACAATGCTTATAGTAAATGCGTCATGTTTGACATAATGACCTTAGTAAGAGTCGACGCTCTTAGAAAGTTAAATGAGAAGTAGAGTGGATTAAAGATTTTGATATGTATTGCTTAATGTTGCAAGATCACATAGATCATTGCAAAAGAATGTTTGAATGAAAATCTGCTTAATGCTAAGATGGGAGTACGATGTGACCAAGTAGAGGTTAGTTTAGATGAGATATTTCGGGGACAAAATCAAAATAAGGGGGTAGAATTATAACACCCTGAAACCGGGCCTAAGCGTTTTATGGCAAGAATGCCATTTGAATGGTTGACCATGACTTCTATAAGTTCAAAGGACTTACGGGATTGGTTAGTCAAACCCGATAGTCAAAATATAAGTATTTATGTTATTTAAATGATTATAGAAAATATAACGCGTTGCATTTATAAGGAAAAAGTACTTAAGGGACCTAAGTTGCCAAGTGCTAAACATGTTATAAAGTATGGTGTGGCCAAAGTAGAAGGAATGAGACTTGAAGGACCTAATGTGCCAATTAGGCAAACATACCACCTACATATGTCTTGATCCTTCTCCTTGTACCATTAGATTTCCAGAATAATTTAGGTGTATATGTGTGTGTCGTGAAGTGAAAAAGGAGGGAAAAGACTAGATGGTCTTGATGATCAAATTGATGAGGTTTAAGAGTTCCAATTCAAGAGTTATGTGCCTAGCAATGATCCTTGCAAGTAAGTAACCTCTAATTAGTGTTTAATTGATGATTGAAAGGTTAGGGTTTATGAACCCTAATTGGGGGAATTGGGTAAATGATGTTTATAAGGTAAATTAAGAAGTTATGATGAATATGGGTTAAGTATTATTGAAGTTAAGTTAATAAGTTAGTGGGATTAATTATCATATAATCATCATATGATTATGTGATAATTAGTAATGGTTAAAAAGGGGTTATGGTTATTATGGCTATGACATAGTTGATTAATTATGTGTTTATGTCTATAGTGGTGTTGGCTTAAATGTCAAGTATGGAGAAGATGATGACATGCTTGGTTTCATTAGTTTGGAATCAAGGTAAGTAAACCGGTTATAAGTTAATGTTATATGGATTTCATTGCACTATGTGTCATGTGATCCTTATGTTAAGTATATGGTATGACTTGTGTATATGTGTTTATGTGAAAATAGATTGTAGTGCCACTTTGGCATAACTAGCATGAGATTGATAAAGTAGGATGGAAATGGTTATGTATGGTGATGCTTAATGATATCCCAAGGTATGTTTATGATTAAAGTTGTAATGGAAGAATGGTTATAATGTGTAATGTGTGGTTGATGTATAATGTTAAGTTATATCCGTTTTGCTTACTAAGCCTCGTGCTTACGGTTTAAGATGTTAATGTTTGTAGGTCCATATGTGACAGCGATGGTAAGCATTGGATTAAAGATTATGGATTGCTAGATGGAAGTTAGAAGAATGGTAAGAAAGTAGAGCTTAGGTAGATACCGAGCTCAAGTCAATGTTGTACCCCCGGAAGTCTAAAATGGTTTGTAAATGTGTCGTCATGTGTCAAAGTATATGTCTTGGTATTGGAAGTAATTGAGTCGTCAAACGGTATGTTATAACATGGTCTTAGTGTTTATGGTCATGTTTAAAGAGGTGTTTGGAATAATGTGTAATTATACCCATTTTGGGTTGTAAGCGGGTTAATGATTATGAAAATGATGTATTATGTTATATTAAAGATTTCTGGAAAGTTTTGTTAAGTTTCGAGTCATGGAAGTATGGTTTCGGAAAAGGTGTGAAATATTGTTTTATAAAATTTTCTGCAGGTCCTATATGACCATATGGTATTTTTAGCATATGGCCATATGACTGCTTCAGAAGTATAATAAAGGGCATATGGTCAGCATATGACCATATGGTAATTTCAGCATACGGACATATGGTTGATAAAGGGCATATGGTCAGCATATGACCATACGGTAATTTCAGCATATGGTCATATGGTTGCTTCAGAAAGTTTAATAAGGGGCATATGGTCAGCATATGGCCATATGGTATTTTCAGCATATGGCCTTATGGTTGTCTCAGAAAGTTAAATAGGGGTATATGGCCAACATATGGCCATATCGAATTTTAGCATATGGTCATATGCTTCTGTCAGAGTATAAATAGAGTATTTTTCAGATTTTGTCAATTTTAGAAAAATCATATCTTTTAAACCGTAAGTCGTTATGGGTCGCGCCACCCGTCATTTTGAAGGTATTAAAGTCTAGTTTCATTTAAAAATAGTTTCAAGGTCTGAAACGTTATAGATTTTAGTCAATAGTAAAAAGATTAACGAAGGGTAGTTTAAAGTGAAGTCGTTTCCACGTTAAAGTTTTAATTTTTAAGTCGTGTCGTTCACGTGGTGTAACAAGTCTGCCTCCTAATGGGGCTAAAGGTGGTTTGTGGAGATAGAATAGATGTCGGTGCAGGTGTGGGACTGGGAATACTAGCGAGTATCTCACTACTCACCTCATGCTCAAACTCGGTATCTTCCATAGGTTCCTCCTCAGAGTCCATTGTGGGGTGTCTAGAACGATTAGCAGTGTGTCCTGAGTCACTAGTGGTGGGAGCGGTATGGGGAGACGAGGAGTGCGACATACTGTGAATGTAAAGTGACCGAAATAAAAGTATACTCAGAAACATAGTGTAATATATTAAAGCACAAACATGGCAGAAATAAAGCCATGCTTAAGTATTGTGGAAATAAAAATTCCAACAATATACAATGCACATGCGCCATAGTTATGCTTTTCTCTCATAAACTGAGGTTTGATTTCCAATTGAGCATCTTCTGCGATTGCCGGCCTAACAAACCCTGGTCCTTGTTCTTCTCTTGCTAACGCCAAATATTCCTCGAGAGTGAGGTTATCAATGTTACCGACTTCCATGGTACCTGAAAACTTGAAAAGTGATCGTGAGAATGTGAAAAATTTAAAACGAAACAAAATAAAAGACTTAATAGCAATCCTAATATAACTCCCGGCAATGCGCCAAAAACTTGATGCGGTTTCTTGACCGTGTTTTAATATTTATAATGTCTCGTTATACCTATGGTCTACCTAATGCACTAACGGGCGATGTACCCGGTCGTGTGTAGTATAGTATTCGGTAAAACCGAGGTCGTCCCAAGAGCTATGTGTGTTGGATTAATACTAAGTCTAGGTGTCACAGATTTTAATATGATTATGATATCGAATTAACTAATAAACTACTAAAGAAAATAAAGGCGAAGGTGTAATCAATAGAGGAGAGTGGCGTTAACCTAGTTATTCATCCTAGCTAGTAATTTCTACGTCTAATTACTTCCAATTACTTCAGGTGGGGTCAAAGTCGAGAGGACAGCATTTGGTCAATTCGCCCTAACCTATCAGCAAAGATGCTACCACTGGAGAACTCATGTGTCCCTTCATAATTCCAGTTGTTCATGGTCCCCTAAGCCAAGTCATTAAGTTCTGCTACATGCTAGACTTATAATAGTGATTGCCCGGGCGTTAGCAACTTAAACACTCACTCCCTAATTCTTAAGTTCATCCAAACGGTAGGTGATCAGTTGGTCAAATCGCACAAGTAGAAAGGGTCGTCAGTTGGTCATATCTTACCCTTCCCGTCTCAGTCCACTCACTTAGGGTCAGTTGGTCATATCTCCTAAGCAATTGGCCTCTACCGCCATTCAAAACTACCGAAACAAGGGTAGCTACCAATAAACTATGCATGCATACACTTAGAAATAATTATACGGAAGTAATGTAAACGCAAACAAAACAATTAAGGAATCATAACTAGGCCAGCACCAAGAGGTGCTTAGCCGCTCATATTAACCATACAAATCAATTCAATATTTAATGTTGCGAAATACATGAATCGAAAGTAAAGAAAAGATAAAATGCTAATGCTTATCGTAGGATAGTGATTTTCCCTTGGAAATAGCTCCGTATGCTCCTCTAGACCTACCTTTTGCTTCTTCCCACGTTCTTTGGTTGTGGTGTGTGAAATAGGATGCTTTGAAATGCTGGAAATCGTGGGGTATTTATAGGCCAGATCTTGGTTACGGCGTAACTATAAGAAGAGTTACGCCGTAATCGTCTATCTCTTCGTAATTTACACTAGATCTGCTGGTTACGACGTAACCTTAGAAGTGGTTACGCCGTATCTTCAATAATTCTTGGTTACGCTGTAGTTTATGCACGAGTTACGGCGTAGTTATCAGCGACGCGGAACCTCATTTGACCTAATATAGTTACGTAGTAGTCTTTTGAGAGAGTTACACCGTAATCTTCTGATAAGTTGGTTTTCTGAGTCACGCTTTAGTTATAGTGTAATGTGAGAGATGAGTTACACCGTAACTTCTTCAAAGTGATCATACTATGATAAATCTTTGATAATTCTCCAATTCCGCGTCTCTTTAGCTCCAATGCTCGTAATTTACCTAAAAGTGGAATATAATGGAAAACAAGTGTAAATCCATATAAATGATATAAATTACAAGCATTATCGGGAGAAATTAACACTAAATATTCAGGATAATTTGATGTTATCATTGAGCTATTTTGTCAATTGAGGAAAATGTTAGCAATGGTGGTGGGTGAGATGGCCTAGAAGGTAAGTCCTCTAAGTTGTAGAGGTGTGGAGATGATAATGGAGTAGTGAAAGAGATAGCTCTAGGTACTAGAGGTGATGGTTTAGTGGAAGTAAGGGTGTTTGGTTTAGGAAGTATAGTAGTGTTTGGCAAGGGTAGTTTTGTGGGAACAATTCTTTTGGGAATTAGTTTGATTGGTAGAGTTGGTTGTGAGGGAATTCTAGTGTTTGGGGCTTTAACGGGTGATGATTCGGTTGAAAAGGTTCGTGAACAATCCGAGCAAGTTTCTTGGGAGGTCCTTTGGTAGATGAGTTAGCACTAGGAACTTTTCTCATGATGAAATGATAAATGGATAGTGAAATAAGGGCTTTTAGTTGCTGAGAATGAGGTTGTGAATGGTGATTTGGAAGTACTAATAAAGAGGTTTATAAAGGGAAGGAGTTAGTAAGTGAATTTAAGGCTTAAGCCACTAAGATCCTTAAAATTGCAATGATTTACATGCATAAGAGTCAACTACAGAGTTGCACTGATCTAGGAAGTCAATTAAGACAAGGTTAAGTGTTTAAGTTAACAATAAAAGCTTGAAATGATTGTTTTAGCTTAGTCTGTGCAGCCGGTTCGCACGGTTATACGACTCCCTCAAATGAGGGATCCGTCTAGGCTAAACCTAGGGATCCGGCTCTCAGCAGTCAAAGAGGAGGACGATGATGTTTTGTAAGGTCTAGTACCTACATATCTTGAGTGTTTTCAGTCTTCCTAGGTGTCTTAAATGAAATAATACTTAAATGATCAAGTGAAATGAGTGAGGGTAGCTAATGATTGTCTTTTATGGAAAGAAATGGGGTTTTATGAGCACCAATGGGTGATCAAGGATGACACTAAAAATTTGAGAGTGTCAAGTGGAGTCAAATAATCCTAGAGATCAGTTGGTAACTTAAAAGAAATTTGGAAAATTCCTTAAAAATCATAAGTAATGAAAAATTAGTTTTTAGCCTATTTTGAGGTAACGATGACTAAAATCAATTTGCTAAAATTGAGAGAAATATCAAGCTAGGTGTTTCGAGATGATACAATCAATGTGTGAGCATTGGAATAGAAATATGATGAGTTTTGATGAAACAAAAAATCAAAAATACCTTAAAAGTGATCCTAAGTTGGTTATGAGTGAATATGAGACCAACTGAGCTTGAGGAGGACTTAGGTGATCCTAAAGTATCATGTTTTACTAGTATAATAAGTTCTGGAGGATTGGATTGATATGAGGATAAAAAGAAACCTACTTCTGTTGCCCGGATCCCACGTTTCCCTTACTTAAGGGATCCGTCTAGTTGAAAGTCAAGGATCCGGTCATCTGAGACAGAATACTCAACAGTGAACGTGCACTATTTTGTTCTAGGTGTCCAATTACGAAAACTAATGATTCCCAAAGTAACAAAACACATATATAAGCAAGATATCAAATTATCAATAAACGTTTTATTTCATAGGAATGATCATGTTACAAGGTAAAAGATGAGTCCTAAGGATTGATTCTATTTGGAGAAAAGACTAGGTTTCTCTTGAATTTTCATTTAATGGATCGTCGAATGGGTGGTGAGTATTTGAGGAATCAGGAATGAAGAATGAGGTGACGGGAGATGTGTTCAAAGGTTTCTTCATTTTGCTCACAAGTATGTATAAAGGACTTTGAAATTGAGAATGAAAGTACATGATATGATGATAAAGGCATGTTAGGAACATTCTGTTGGGTTCAGTAAATACCCAAACCCCTTAATCTATGATTTGAATAGAAAATAACCTAAGTGTTTAATCCGTTAAACACTATTAGGTCATTGAGTGCATAGTCTCTCGGTGAGCCATCTTCGTGTTACTCGATGCGAGGCGAAGAAGAAGCCTCTCCACTCGGCAAAGGCGGAACTTAATGGGTGAAGACTAAGTCAAGAAGAAGATGGTGGATTCAATGAGTGATGACAATAACTCACCGAATCCCTAAGACTCTCTCCAACTATTAACACCGAAGACAAACGAAGGAAGAGATCAAGGCTTTGAAGGCGAAGAATGGCGGGACTAGGCGGAAAAGTTTACCCAGATAAAACTAAGTCCCCAAGTGTTTTACCTAGATAAAACTAAGTCCCTATCTACTAAAGCCATATCTTCCCATTTATAGTAAGCGCGATACTAAAGGATTCTCATTAAGGAAAGAAGCTTCGCGCGACTACTAATAGCAAAGTAAACATTAATCGAATATATCTATATTCGTGATTACCGTGATCAATGTGTTTGTCTTCTAGGTTAAAGTTAAAATCATACTTGTATAAATAGCATAAGAGAATGAGTGAAAAGTTTAAGCTTGTGAATTGTAAAACACACACACAAAGCCAACTTTTCACTCTTCCAAATACAACTTTATCCTTGAGATAGCTCGGTGGGTTCTAAGAGTTGTGCTCGGACTTAGCTGAGCTTAGAGAGAGTCACCCAAACTTTGTCATTTCAATCCCAAGTACTATTCATGAAGTACTTGGGTAACGATTCTTTGATTTATTTCTAATAAGAATATGATGTTGAAAATTACTTTGTGTGTTTTACTTACATTAATTTCAGTCATTATTCACTATTAAATTGTTTTAAGTACTTAATTGTTTTTTAAACTATAGTGAATAGAAAACAACAAGTGGTATCAGAGCGGGTGGATTATTCTCATGATCCAGATCCGTTCAAATGACTGCTGATAACATTCTTGATTGTCAAAAAATTCAGGTGTAAACCGTCAAAAACTGCTACTGTAATAGCAATTTTTGAGGGGGAGAAGACACTGAATATTTGACAAAATGGCAAAAATATCACCCAAATAACCCACTGATTGAAATAATCGAAAAAAACAACCCTTTACCCACCAAACAAAACCATATCTTCACTCATATCCACACATATCCCAACACACACAAAAAAAACCAGATCTAGATCTATTTCACAAAAAAAATCCCATATCCGGATTTACAAAGAATGGATCTATCACTATCATCATCAAAATAAAAAATAAAACATCAAAAAAAATCTTATCATATCACACAAAGAAGCACAGATTTCGATCTATCCTAAACACAAACAAAATCCTCACACACAAAAATCTCACCATCACAGCTCTCGATCCACTCACTACTCATCAACAAAAACCAAATCATTTTCATCTTCCCACAATATTCTCTATCAAATCTATCCTAATAACTTCATCAATCCAAAAATCCAGATCCGGTCAACATAAATCACCGACACAAACACTATCATCGAAAAAAAATCAAAAACCACACTCATATCACTCGATTCATATCCATCACCCAACGTTGGCGTAGTACTGTGGTTGAGATAACTGTGGGACTGATATGAGGATCAATTATTGGTCTTAGCCTTATCAGTTTGAAACTGATTCAGGAGGTGTACTAGGGATTGTAGGTGAGTTGATTTGGAAAAATATCTTGCGACTGAAAGATACGTCAAGAGTAGGGAAGTGGTGGTGATGTAAGTTTAGTTTTTTTTGGATGATGGAGATTATTGTTGAAAAGAGATGGGAAGGTGATTTGGAAAACATGGGTTGTCTCAGGGTGTTAATGAGTCGCGATTGGGGCGAAAAGAAAGTTTCAGTGGGTCTCAAGTATGTCGAGGAAAATGTTTTCAAGAAATCATCAGGGACTGAAATATGTTTCAGTGTACTGTGTGTGGTTTGAGATACTGATGAGTGGATAAACACCTTATACTGAAACCTTTCTAAAACTGAACCTGAATCTCTACTGAACCTGGTCACTGACCCCCTAACCCTCACAACCTGAACTCATGAAGACTGAACGTGTATCACTGGGTAAAATGTTTCTGAAACCTGAAAACCAACCCCAAACCTGAGAAACTCACAGGTTTCTGAACCTGAAGAACAAATGGGTTTCTAAACGTGTACCTGACCCTGAACCTTGATTCGAGTCCCTGAAAATGTGACTCTGAAACACGAATCACTGAACTCAATCGATTATTGGGATTATAGAGATAAGGTGTTTGAGATTTTGGTATGTAAACTATTCGAGTCAGCTGATCAAGTCAATCAGTGAGTTACCTCGAATAAATTGGTGGTATGTGTTTAGATAACTGGTTACCAGGACGAAGAAGTCCAGGGAGTGACAAAATCGGGAATGTGGATCAGGAAGTGTGTATCGATCAGAGGTAGGCACTACTTTTGCAACATCAGAGTGTTGATACTATTTTCGGGTTGAGCTTTTGCAACTTAGGGAATTTGCAACATCAAGGAGTAGTAGTATCTGGTGGCACAGTTTGTATCTCAGGGAGGTTTATGATACTTATAAGTATCAGTGGGTAAGAAGAATCAGTGAGTAAACTGATGATGTGGTGTCAAAGTGTGTTGAAAGTGCTAAGGTTCTTGTTTAGGAATCTTAGTAACTGAATGGGCTATAATATTGTGAAAAAATGGACAACGATGTATCAAATTGAACGGGTCCTCTCACTCGTTGAGTGATTAAAATCACAAGCATAGCTTGTATGTGTTGTAATACCAAGTAAAAAAAAAGGAAAATGGACACTGATGTATCAAAAATTGAACCAGGTCCTTTTCACTTGAGTGATTAAAATGTCCTTCAGGGAATTTCAAAAGAGAATGGACACTGATGTATCTAAAATGAACCAGGTCCCTCTTAGCATCAAAGTGAACCCTTGGTCACTGAACCTGGTCAGTGAGCCTATAAACCATGGGTCACTAAACCCCCTGGTCACTTAACCCCAAGGTCACTAAACACGGTTATTGAACCTCACATCCTTGAACACAGTCGGTGAGCCTATAAACCATGGGTCACTAAACCCCGGTCACTTAACCCCAAGGTCATCGAACGACCATCGAACACAGTTATTGAACCTCCACATCATTGAACACGGTCACTAAGACTTAAAGGATCATACACCTGAACCTAGGTTACGAACCCCGATCACCGAACAACTTTGAACCTCGGTGAACCTCGCCTTATACCTTTACAAATCACTTTTAGGCTATTTGTATATTCAAATAGGAGACTGTTGGGTCCAATAAATTGACCCAATCACCATGAACAAGATTTGAAAATAAAATAGCCTAACTCACAAAATAAATAGTGGGTGACTCATCGATAAAGAAATCGATGATTGTTGTTTAGTGCTCTTTACTTATCGATACGGTGTCGATAAGTAAAATATATGAGCTACAAACAACACCAAAGGACACCGAGATTTTGAAAATGTCTCGGTGATCCCGAAGACCTATCTCTACATACATACTGAAAAATATTGGGTGGAACTTCCAAGAGAAGAAGTCAAACAAGTACAAAACTTTACCAAAGAAGTGAGAATATTGTATGACACATTCAAAAGAATGGTTGGTGCTATTCCAAAAGAGGAAATATAAAGATGGACCACATGATGGATGACATCTCACCTACCACCACATGTTACATCCCACCTACCACCTCAAGTCTTTGTATTTTTCCTATATATATGTTTGTATTGTAATAGAGATAGGTATGAATTCTAAACAAACAAAATACATAGTATTAGTTGTTAGGATCATCCTCTCATTGAAACACAAGCATAGCTTGGATCAATGAGAGTTTATTTGTCATTCAATGGGGATAATATACCGAAACTATTCCCGTAAAAAGTTGAGGATGTTATCATGTAGTCTAGTTGGTATTGAATAAATCTTGTAACTATTGTTCTTCATTATTAATGTAGTTGTTCTTTATTTTATCAAGATTTTCTCAATCATTTGGACCAACAAGTGGTATTTTATCAAGCTGCTGCGGTTCTTCTTGCATAGCTTTGAACCCGACTTGGGTATTTTAGAACCTCGGTGACACTTTTGGGTTCTATCTCCGATAGGTAATCGACATATAGACATTCATTGGTCAAGTTGCAGATTAAGTTAGCGACCATGCTTCTAGTGAGCATGCCCTCGGTGGGTTCACCAATGATGTTTACAAGCTCAATGTCCCGAGATCTTGTCCACTTACTTTGTGGTTTGGGATCCGAGCTTGAAGATGTCACCGGGAGTTCAAAGTGAGTTCGGTGCAAGAGCCACAGGATCATTTAGATCATCCGTTGAGGTGTCTTGTTCGTAGAGGTTCTTGAGTTACGTGATCACGATCATTTGAATCGATGTTACCTATCCCAGTGGGGACCGACTAATTATCAATGAATTCACCGATAGTTGGTTGTGGCGGGTTGTGCGGCAAGACATAATATGAGATGTCGGGGCGTGCCTCGGGAAGACTCCAATGGTCCCACCTAACAACCTTGGACCCGATCTCACCGAAAATCACCAATCAAACTCATTTCAAAGGATTGTAGGCTCACTTATGTATCTAATCGCTTCTAGACCGACATCTAATTCTCGATCATCTAATAGCAAGATATCGGTCAATCCTAAAGAATCCCATCTCACTGCAGCCAAAAGAATACTCGGTGCACCAAGGGAACTCCAAACCTTGGAATCTATTATCCAAAATGCTCGGGGTTTGATCTCAAAGGTTACTCGATTCGATTATGTCTTGGTGCAACATGGAAAGAAAAAGTACCTCGGGGTCTGTCAATTTCTTGGAGGAAAACTAGTTTGTTGGAGTGCTAAAAGCAACAATCGGTGGCTATGTCCTCACCGTGAATATGTAGTTCTGCGCAGGATGTTGTGCCAATGTATTATGGATGAAAAGTCAACTCGGTGACTATGACATCCATTACAAAATGGTGCCCATCTTCAGGACAACACCATGCTATTGCAATCTCCAACAACCCCGTCCTCCACCAAAGAACCAAACACATTGATATCGATATCACTTCATCATGGATCACATAATGAAGGAGACATTGAACTTCATTTCATCCCTAGTGAATATCAATTGGTCGATATCTTCACAAAACCCTTGGATGAACCTACCTTCGTGAGACCGAAGTGAATTGGGAATGCTTGAAATTGAAAGTCATGTATCCGAAAACCAATCTCGATAAGTTCTCTCAAATGGTTCATCCTCCCCGAACATCCAAAACAAACCTCTCACTGAATGAATAAGACTCATTCAGGGTCCGTGACATTTGACAAAGAGGATTGAATGAGTAACTAAATGATCCAAGTATATGTTACTTAAATGTCCTAGATTGATAACTATGCTAATTTAATATAGGAATATATGTCTCTTTGTCTTACTGTCATCCCACTTGGCATTTAATGCCTCTCACAAAATATCAAATTGATATTTTATCTCTCGCAAAAGTGCACTTTTACCGCCTTTGCAATCGCTCCCATGAAAACGGATTTTATCATGCGGGTAATGGGTGGTAGCATTAAATGTGAAAATTCAAACGTTTTTCAAAACCGACGTTAATATTCCCATTTGTGCACAAATCACCCCTCTTACCACTCTATAAATACCCTCTTCCAACACAAACAAACACACACAAATTCTTTTCTGCAACAAAACTCTGTCAAAATCATTTCTAAAACTCATAAATATTTGTGTGTGCTCAAAAAACTTTTCAAACCTCTTTTGGAAAACCCTTCTTGTAAACATTTACAAAATTTTTCATCACAAACTTGAGAGATAAAAAAAAACTTTGATTATTCTAGTCAAAATATTTTCAAAACCCTAAAATCTTTTAATGAAAATGGCTAGAACTCAATCTCTCCAGTTTGCTTCTCAGTGGGTAGGGAATCTTAAAAATGTTGAATTTAAAACTAATAATGTCATAGGCAATTTTGAATACCCTGAAATTGTCCCAGCCTACAAGGACATTGTGAAATTTTTGTTTAATTGCCCACCGAAAGCGGCCTTTGTTCGGTGTCCTCCATTGTTTACCAAAATCTCCTCGGGAATTTTGGGCTATAGCCAGGCCTATGACCCGACACCCTCTCGATGAGAACAACCTCGGACCTCTCGGGAATATCTCATCGATTCGGTCTTCACGGGGGGCAACAACGATTCACCCTGGATTACAAAACGTTTTGCACTTCAACAGGGCTGGATTACAATAAAGGTGTTTATGTCGCCCATCCTGAACCTTCCACAGTGAAGGATGGGTTAAAACAATTCATTTTAGATCCAACTTTTCTGGACAAGACCCCAGTCACCAAAAGCTCTTTTCCCGTGGCTTGGAGGATCCTATTCACTTTCGTGATTCAGGTTCTCGATGGGAACCATTCATCCACTAAACAAGTTAACTCTATTCAGTCGATGATGGCATACTGCTTGATGAATGGGGTCACTTTCGACATAGGGAGATCATTTACGGTGATCTCGTGACCAAGCTCTGAGCAAAACTAGGATGAAATCGTTTCGTATCCTAGGTTTGTCTCTTGTGCTTTGCAAGTGTTCTTGGTACAAACTATCCTCGGGAAGAAAATTTTGATGCTTTACGGGCATCTGAGCCAATCAAATTTTCAAAAGACCCATCCCTTGTCACTCCTATTGAATTGACGGCCCACATGATTCTCAGAAACAATCGAGTGGATCGATGTCTCAAACCTCGCCTCCCAAAGAGAAAGGGAAGTCTCGGTCGGACTAAGACTAAACCAAAGTCTTAGGGCCCGAGGCTTCGAGAACACCGCCTAAAAGGCACAAAAGCCGAGACTAAATAGACACCCACCGACCAAGCAACATCCACCCCGTAACAACGAAGGACACCGATACATCACGGTCGGTGCCTTGGTCACATCAACTACTCCCCAAGATCCGGAGGAAACAAACAACCCGGCCGGTAGGGGCGCCTTCCACTACGCTGATGATGACATTAACAAATCCAAGTCTTTGTCTGAGGCACACCGATCAATCCCAAAGACTGGGGAAACAAACAACCCACCGATAGGGATACAACAATCATCGACTCCGCCAAAGGCACTGGAAACACCCACCGTGTCTCGGGGGTCACTAGGGACTAAGACTCGGAGGAACCCGCCGACACGGAACCCAAAACCAATCCTAACTCTGAGAAGGCATTGGAAACTCCCACCGATGTCCGAGGGGTCAACGGGGACAAAGACTTAGAGGATATATACCACCACCGATATGGAACCCATCACCAACCCCTTACTCACAATTCTTGATGTCACCGGTATTCTATTCTTAGAGGATGAACTTCTTTGAAATCAAGATGAAATTTTATCATCGGAGAAGAAATGGACGAGGTTCAATCGAAAAGAGCCTCGGCTGATCCAAAGGAGCATCTTGAGTCACCATTTCATCCGTAAGATAATGACTCGAACTCTCATCATCCACTGGGAATTTAACTGTTTTGACAACATTCTTCCATCATCGAAGATAATTGGTTCAATAGATCACTAAAGCCTCAAGGAAGCTATACATCTTGGGGTTCTTGAACAATTTTGGGATCAACACACTTGGCGGCAGCCCGACTACGATATTTGCTCGATGTGCTCACCTTCAATGAAAATGTTCATGAGCACGGAGATCTCATGTACCAACACCTTATCGATTGGATGAAAACTCGCTAAGTTTCTCAAGCATCTTTAGTCATGTGAAGTTACAATTGATGAAATCGGGGATCTTTGTTAAATAAGGCCCATCAATCAATGACAAAGTCTTTGGAAGCCACTGAGGTGTATGTGAAAAATTCATCTCGACTCACTAAACCGATTGAAATGCTCCAATATGCAAATGTGCGGTCTCCAATCTTTAGTTCGATCTCTTCAAACCTCGGTGGACTCTTTGAACACTCGGGTAGTTGCTATGGCTCAGGCCTCATCTTCTATGGCTCGGAATCTTGGTCCCCGAATGACCGCATTGGAGATCTCGGGGCTAACACGGATGCAAAGGTCACCGGTCTTCAAGTAGATACTTGATTAAGGCCATGATCACCGAAATCTATCAGCCTTCAAGGGTCAGCAGCTCAGTCCCCTCAAGACCAACTCCAACTCTTGCCCTCACTGAAGCTCCGGCAATAGTTGAGGGGAGAATACTCGAGGAAACTCCTCTTCACACCGAGGGGAGCAAACACCACCAATCTCGAGAGCTCCCACATCATCTCGCACCGGTCTCAAGAATACCCATCTCCTCACTACCACCACAAACATCAACAACAACAACACTAACGGTCACAACATCAATCATGACAACAACACCACCCTTAGTTGCATCATCTTCCTCGGGCCGGGACAAAGGCAAAGGCAAAATGACAAGCTACGAGCTCGAGAAGATTCCCTATAAAATCGGCGACATCGAATACACCTGCTCACACCACAACAAATGAGTAAACATCTTACTAAAGAAGAAAGAAGATTGAAACTAGGCGAGGAAGAGAAAAGGAACAGAGAAGCAGCAAAGGTTGTCGCCAAGAAGTGAGAACATGGGATTAGATCCAAGCAAGCTTCAAAAGCGTCGAGGCAGGCAAAGGTTCAAGGATGCTCGGATGGGATGGTCGCAATGAGAAAGCGGTTTGAAGCAAAGAAAAGAAAGTCAAGTCGTCAGAAAGAAAGAATTGATCATTACAACGGACAATGACAAGTCAAGGAAGCTGAGAAAATCACTAATGTCAAAATCATCCCCAACTCCAAACCACTAGCAATGAATGTCTACGAGGGGTGATAAGAGACATTTCGAGATTCATGATCCTTAACTTTTGTTGATTTTGGGATCATCGAACTCGATGAGCTTGGTCCAATCATTGAAAAGAAGCAAAATAAGGTGGTCAAGGACATGATGAAGATGCTCGACAAAAGATATGAAAGGTCGAGAGATGCACCACCAACTGAATTCACCGCCTTGATCGCACCTCAAGGATCTTAACCACAAGCATCCACCGGCAAAGGAAAAGAGTTGAGTTCCACTGAGATCAAAGTGCACGGCTTAGAATGCAATAGAGAGCTACCGAGGGTGTGAAATTTTGAACTGTCTAGTGATTGAAAAGCCCGAAAGAGGGCTATTTTTCATTGATGTCTACGGAACCCAACATTCCAAAGGTGGAGTGATATCGATCGAGCAGGAGTGGCTACTATGATCGACTATATTCCGGTGGCCTCTCGGATCCAATCCCAACAAACATCCGGTTTTGTCAAGACACGAATGCTAAGATAAGAGACCATCCGGACAGGAAACACTCATCACCAAGAAAGTGAAGCTTGAAGCACTTGGGAATCCATCCGACCGACATCATGTTATCTTTTCTTTGTACTAGTGATAGGAACCATGTAAGATGATTAATAAAGATGTATGTTTTGTTAAAATACTCGGTGTTCCATATTGTATTCATTAGTACATTCGATGTAAGAAGAAGCCATTTGCTCACTTAAAATGATCAAACACTTAGGCTATTTGTATATCCAAATAGGGAGACCTTGGGTTCATAAATACCCAAACCCCTTAATCTAGGATTTGAATAGAAAATAACCTAAGTGTTTAATCCGTTAAACACTATCGGTCATTGAGTGCATAGTCTCTCGATGAGCCATCTTCGAGTTACTCAAGACGAGGCGAAGAAGAAGCCTCTCCACTCAAAGAAGGCGTAACTTAATGGGTGAAGACTAAGTTAAGAAGAAGATGGTGGATTCGGTGGTGATGACAATAACTCACTAAATCCTAAGACTCCTCTCCAATCGTTAGCACCAAGACAAACCGAAGGAAGAGATCAAGGCTTTGAAGACCAAGAATGAGCGGGACTAGGCGGGAAAAGTTTACCCAGATAAAACTAAGTCCCCAAGTGCTTTACCCGATAAAACTAAGTCCCTATCTACTAAAGCCATATCTTCCCATTTATAGTAAGTGGCGATACTAAAGGATTCTCTGTTAAGGAAAGAAGCTTACTTCGCTTGACTACTAATAGCAAAGTAAATGAATCGAATATATCTATATTCGTGATTACTGTGATCAATGTGTTTGTCTTCTAGGTTAAAGTTAAAATCATACTTGTATAAATAGCATAAGAGAATGAGTGAAAAGTTTAAGCTTGTGAATTGTAAAACACACACACACAAGCCAACTTTTCACTCTTCCAAATACAACTTTATCCTTGAGATAGCTCGTGGGTTCTAAGAGTTGTGCTCGGACTTAGCCCGAGCTTAGAGAGAGTCACCCAAACTTTGTCATTTCAATCCCAAGTACTATTCGCAAGTACTTGGGTAACGTATGTAGGACCACTACGATATATCAACCTTATCACGAAATACCCACGTTAACCAAAGTTATCGTAGAACTCGTGAAACCCAAACACAAACATATGCGTAAAAGAAAGAAAAGATAAAGATGAATGGTGACTTGAATGATATATAAAACCGTGTATATGTTGTGAATAAGATATGCAAACAATAAGTTGTATATTCCTTGAGAGAAAATACACACACACACACACACACACACTCAAGCACACCCTCAAATGACCATTTGAGGGTATTTATAATACAAGAGGCATAAAACCCAAAGGCTTTAGCTTGGGCTTTCTTTGGGCTTTCATGGACTTGGATTGGATTACACTTAATAAAAGGCTAGCTTAACATAACTATTAGCCATTTAGCTTAGCCCAATCCACGAGCCCGTTGACTATTCTATCACGATATCTAACACACGTTACAAAGTTCCTAATCGTGAATGACCATCACTTTTAATAAAACTATTAAGGCTAACAATCTCCCCCTAAGGGGTGGTCATTCAAACGATGCTCCACTTGATTAGGTCTTTAATCTTTTTAAGCTTGAACTTTGTGTGTAGATATAGAATAGTCTTGATTCTTTGTTCCTTCATGCTTTGTGATCAGATAATGTGGTTGTCTGCCATTGTCAACTTCGTTGGTTAGGTGCCTCCACGTCTTTCTCCACCATGCTCATACTTCTATTTGACTTTGAGTTTCCAATGATGAAGTTCTCGAGTCTTTACACTTTGTAGATTCTTGGACATTGACGAAGAATCATCTTTAACTTTGAGTTGCCTTTGATTTTGATGAGAACTTTCATGTGTTGTTGGTATGAGCATGTGGTGAGTCTGCACGATCCATCCGCTTGAGCTTCCATAAGAAGAAAACATAAAACATGTTAGTAATAAGCGGATTCCGCACTTACAAGTTTGAATTTTGAGGTGTTATGACATAGTGTGAAATCACATCTCTAATTCTCACAAGGGCCGTTCTGAACCGAGTCCCACAAGTGAGATAACGCGATATACCAAGTACATCTACAGCTCGGATGAGTCGCCGAGGTACACAAGCATCACCCCACGATCGTAGACCGTTTGAGACACACTAAGCTTAATCCACGGGAGTTACCGAAGTGACTGCTTTGTCGGGGCTGCTTGATGTTGACCTGGCAGGAGTTTCCATTCAATCATCAAGATCACGAGTGAAACTTCTCATAAATGTACGGCGATTGCTAAGATCTGCGTAGGACTCTATAATATATCACTTGTGCCCTTATTGATGAACAACAAGCGATGTCATGTCATGTGTTCATGTGAGATCTTTTGATGAATCTCGTGGCTCTAGACTCAATTAGTGCATTTTGGTTTTCTGAGCGGAGACTAGGGAGAGGTCTCCTTCTTCAATACCAACGATCTCTAAGAGAAAGTCGATAGATTATGTAGGGTTCCCAGTGAGAATGAAACAAATCCTTTTAAGAGGAATTGAGTGGCTAGAAGGTTTAGTGCGGTCGTCCTTTGGGTCCATGACGTCTTTGTCTTCAATACCGGTGTCATCTAGTGACAACTAGTAGCGGATGAATTAAACCGGTTTCGCTCTAAGGTTGAATATGGAGGCTATTTCTTTTCACCCTTTCTTTTACTTTTCTTTTAATTCTTCAACCCTTCTTTCTCCTTTCTCACATTACTCCTTTTTCAATCATACCGAGGACTTCTAATACTAGCTATTTGTGATGTCCTTGGGTAGATCCCTCCGACTCTGGCGGATCATAGGACAAATTTCCTATCCTTAGTCACCTTATAACTCCATGATCATCCTATTGTTGCCATAAAACCATTTTTCTTGAAAATCTCTCGAGTGTTTATGATAGAAAACATGTTTGCAACACTCAGAGAGTTTTATATTTTCATAAACACTCCCCTTCACATGTGCTTATAAGTTTTGATGTAAATCGCACATAGAGGGTAGAGTTCGCACTTTTGAATTGATCGACTTTAAATGAACAAGACCGATTCGAGACACGTTTACATCACTAGAGAACTAGCTTGAAATTATTACCCGTCTGGTCAAGTCATAGAAAGTTTCGAGATGGTACATAATTGCTCGTCAATTCATTGGTTTCATCTGAGTCGAGCTCATTTGAGATTCAAACAACGATTTTGATCACATTTTAATCACGTCTCCTCCCCTCAAAAATAGCATATATGTGATATTTTTGATATCAATGGATTAAACAACATTTTAGAATCTTTTGGGAGACAAACGGATTTGATTTAAGCATGAATTTGGAATATTTTAGTTTTATACTCCCCTTTAATAAAGCATAATCAATTAAAGGGTTTTAGAGGAGTTATCTTGAGCACAAAATATTTTGAAAGATTTTGAAAATCTTTTTGAACAATCTTGAAAAGGTGCTCAAGATGATGATGATTTCTCACCATTTTTAAATGTAGTGCACTGAAGCGTACACTAGTGATTTTTTTTCTTTTAAAACACGATTTTTGATTTGAAAATAATCAAAAGTCATCATTTCGGTCCGGGTTTCGTCTTGATGTATCTGAAAGCCATTATTGAAGAAATTTTGAGAAACGACATGTTTTGGAAAACAATTAAAGAACTCTCGCTCAAGCATCTCATACATACCCGTATCATTGTTGAATGACATTTCTAGAAACGTCTGAATATCGATATCTGAGAGACATGTCGTGAGAAGAATATTTTGGATTTTTGATTTTATATTGTTTTGTATTTTTGAAAGTTTTATATTTTTATATTTTGCTTTTGTTGGTTTTTCAAATTTTGTATTTTGTTTTCAAAAATATTTACAGTGAAGCTTTGGAAAATCATTTCAAGAAGATTCGAGAAGGCGTTCTAACTCCTCGGGGTTAGGCTTGCATTCCGTTCGTCGAACTAAATACTCAAACCTTTCTTTTGGAAGGGCTTTAGTTAATAGATCGGCGAGTTGGTAATCGATCTTCACGAAGAATAATTCAACAGTACCATTTTCGACGTACTCTTTGATGAAGTGATAGCGGACTCGATATGCTTAGTCTTTGGTGATGAACAGGATTGCATGATATGGCTATGGCACTTTTCGAGTCACAATACATAGGTATTTTATCGAAAGTAAAGCCATAATCGTGAGTTGTGTTCTCATCCATAGAACTTGAGCACAACACGCGATAGAGACACATACTCGACGGTTTGAAAGTGCAAATCTTGTTTCTTTGAAGACCGACTTACTAACTTTTCACCCAAAATTATGCTCCTCCGGATGTACTTTTGTCAGAACTTGATCACTGCGTGGTCCGCATCGAAAAGGCAATTAGATCAAATCCGGATTCCTTCGGATACCAAAGTCCCATGTGAATGGATGTCTTGATGCACCGAAGATCCGTTTAACCTCTTTGAGGTGCGATTCGGTGAGGCTTTGCTCGAAACCGTGCTAATAAGCAAACAACAAAATGAATATCGGTCGACTAGCGTTAAGATACATGAGAGAACCAATCATGCTCGATATTTCTTCGGATCAATAGGTTTCCCAAACAAATCGGCTCCAATTTTGGTGAAGTTACCATTGGTGTTCCGACCGAGTCACAATTATCCATACCATGATTTTCAAAATCTCGGTTGTGTATTTAGCTTGATTTATAAAATTCCACGAGGGATTGATGTATTTGTAAACCAAGAAAGAATTTCAGTTCCCCATCATGGACATTTCAAATTTGCTTTTCATGAGATTTTCAAAATGTTTTGAAAGATTCGGTTGTGGACCCAAAGATGATGTCGTCCACATAATCGAACAATCAAAATGTCGTTTTGCATTTTGTGTAAACAAGGTAGGATCAACTGTTCCTTTGGTGAAATTGTTTTGGATAAGGAAAGAGGACGATTCGTCATACCACGCTCTCGAGCTTGTTTTAAACCGTAGATTGCCTTTTGAGTTTGTAGACGTAGTCGGATGTTCCATGTCTATGAAGCCTTCGGGTGACTCACGTACACTTCTTCTTTCGAGTTCCATTCAAGAACGAGGTCTTAATGTCCATCGATAAACCGTGATGTTTTGTGAGTGCAGGGCCAAGAATATCTGACCGCTTCTAGTCTAGCTACCGCGAATGACTCTTCAAAGTCTATCCTTCCTCTTGTCTCATATCCTTTGGCCACAAGATGAGCTTTGTTGCAATTCTGATCATCTCTTCATCCCTTTTGTTCTTCCATAACCATTTGAGATCAATGACTAATGTCAATTGGTCTTGGAACCATTCCCAAGATTCATGAAGGCGGTATTGGAAGTTCCTCTGCATCGCTTCTATCCATGTAGGGTCCGCCATTGCCTCGCGAATGTTCTTTGGCTCTATATTGCTAATTGAGCAAAGGTAAATGCATAAGTCGCAATCGGTGGCAAGTTGGCGTCTCGTCCGAATTGGCCTTGAAGGTTCACCAATAACTTGTTCAATTGGGTGGTCTTTTGTCCACTTGAGTAGAAGGATACCGTTGGTTAAGCGTGTGCGAGTTAGATGGTTCTCGTAAGCATGAAGATGATTCGGTGATTTCGTAGCAAGCGGGTTTTCAAATAAGTCTTCATCTAACGTTGCATCGTTATGGTTTTGGTTTTGCTCATCAACTGCGGTAGAACGGTGCAATATCTCGGAGTAGATGTAGATGATCTTTGATGGAGTTGGTGCATTGGTTTCGACCGTTGTAGATGCATCTTCATTGGTGGTGGAGGATGATTTTGAGCGGGTGCAAGCGGAATGATGGTTTGATGCATTTGTCAAGTTCCACCATAGTATTCATCGAACATTAACTCGAAGAAATTCTCCCATTCTTGTTCTTTAGGATTGTCAAGCGAAGTTGATTGAGCTCTTTGAGGTCACGAGTCTGAATCGATGTGTCCAGTCACATCGGTTTAGTGCGGGTTCTGAGCGAGTCTCTCGAAGCCATTTGTGAAAGTTCATCAAACTTCACATTCATCGTCTCCATGAACCTCCTTAGCCTTCTGTTATACACCCTAAATGCCCTCGAGTTATCTGAATATCCAATGAAGATTCCAATATCACCTTTTGCTTCCAGTTTTCCAAGATCTTCTCTGTCATTCGTAGGATAGCACAAAGCGCCAAACACGCAATACCCATTGTAGGGCCACTACGATATATCAACCTTATCACGAAATACCCACTTTAACCAAAGTTATGCGTAGAACTCGTGAAACCCAAACACAAACATATGCGTAAAAGAAAGAAAAGATAAAGATGAATGGTGACTTGAATGATATATAAAACCGTGTATATGTTGTGAATAAGATATGCAAACAATAAGTTGTATATTCCTTGAAAGAGAAAATACACACACACACACACACTTTCACACACCCCTCAAATGACCATTTGAGGGTATTTATAATACAAGAGGCATAAAACCCTAAAGGCTTTAGCTTGGGCTTTCTTTGGGCTTTCGTGGACTTGGATTGGATTACACTTAATAAAAGGCTAGCTTAACATAACTATTAGCCATTTAGCTTAGCCCAATCCACGAGCCCGTTGACTATTCTATCACGATATCTAACACACGTTACAAAGTTTCTAATCGTGAATGACCATCACTTTTAATAAAACTATTAAGGCTAACACGTATTCTTTTGATTTATTTCTAATAAAAATATGATGTTGAAAATTACTTTATGTGTTTTACTTACGTCAATTTCAGTCATTATTCACTATTAAATTGTTTTAAGTACTTAATTGTTTTTTAAACTATAGTGAATATGGAACAACACATTCCATATGGAATAAGTTTGTTCTTGCTACCTTGGACATTTACAGTTCGTCTTGCAAAGAAGTAGGCGAGATTGTATGGTTGTTGAGTTAGGAGACAGTACATCATGTGAGCACAACATGCAAGAAGTATCTCATGGTTTCCTCTAAGACTCCAAACATTTTCACGTAGAATGACTGCGAGAGGTTTGAGATCATCTCGAATATCATGTGTATGGATTATGTTTGGATTTGTATAATTGGATTGAGGAGTGCATATGCGAGTTATTTCTTGAGGAGAATGTATGTGTGAACAATATGGACTATTTTCTTCATGGTAGTTAAAGAGAGAATCAAGAGACCAATCTTCAGTGAAGGCACATTGTCCATGATTTGGAATTCGGAGAATGTGAGCAAATTGCTCAATAGTTAAGACAAAATTTTGGTTTTTGATCCAAAACCATAGTGATAAAGAGCAATCCTCGTTACGAATGAGTTCAACTTGACGGAAGAATTTCAAAACAAATCGCGGACAAATTTTCTTGTGAATTCCGAGAAGACCTTCTAGTCCTATAGTGCGGAATGAGGTATTGATACCTTCTTGGTGTACTAGAGGTGAGTCAACAACACGTCCTTCATGAAAGCAACGAGTTTCAAGATTATTGAACCCACGAACATGATTGCCAGGTGTGTTAGGCTCAAGAGAAATATTAGGAATGTAGACACAAATGAGTTGATGATCGAATTCATACTCATGAGTCATGATGAGACCTATAGACATGAAATGAATAATTTGAAAAATTAAGTTAGGATAGAGTAACGCTTCAAAGGTGAGAATTTTTTTGATTGATGACATCTTAGTTCAATCCGTTTGATTACTGAAATGGTATGATCTCTTTATTTTCTATTAACTATTCTATTTTTATTAACACTTTTTACTCATCATTATTCATATTAGGACTAGTTTAGCTTACTTGGACCAATAGAATATCCTTTTCCCACCAAAATTCAAAATTTCTCAAATTCCACCCAAAGAACCCTTTTCTATAAAGGAAGGAACCCTTATTTTGGTTCCTTGCAATCCGTGGGTGTCTGATCTCCAGGATTTTGTAATGATTGAAGTTCATTTATTGCATATCTTGCTAAAATTACTCAACACTTCCTTTATGGATTGACCTAGGGAGATTTGACATGCATTTAATCACTTCAAAATCATTAGAAATCACTTTATTTTATGGTTTAACATCAAATCAAAACACAAATTTCCATAATTACATAATTCTATAAATTGATACATCCTGGATGATCTTTTTCATACCTTCACCATCACTTACTCTTTCTCTTAGAACTTCTCAAGCTTAATCACAATGACAAAGTCATCAACCTCATCACCTTCAAGCAAACCTCTCAAGAAAACCGCATGAATTAGCGTAAGACCATGTTGCTTTGTCAACCTAAGCTCCTCATTAGACTCATCACCACTCAACATCTCATCCTCTATTAGAGATGGGAACTTCCTCACCTTAAGTACTCCAACTCCTCAACCAAAATCAACCATTATTGTGACTACTCCACCACCAATCATCACCTCTTCTCCTCCGGCTCCAATACAAGCATCTAAAACACCATCACCAACAAAATCTCCAAAACTTATACCCTTTGAACTCTTTTCAATGCTACCAACATCTCCTCATCCATTTGCGGATGATTTGGATGACTTACCACCTAGGCCAACAAATTCACCACCTCTTCCATCTTTTGGCACCATTGAGCGTATTGCTCATGAACCTCCAAGAGCATCCTTTGAACTAAATGCCCCTTTTCAAGATGAACCTAGACCTCTACTTTTTCACCTTATCCAAAAAGAAATCCATGGGCCACTATATGGAGATCATGCTCTACCACCTCCCTCATTCTCTCCACATATTGAAGACATTGATGAGTTAATGTGGGAAGACCACCCACAATCTCAAGTAGAGATCCAAGCTCATCTAGATAATTTTCATGCTTTTTCAAACATGGTGGATTATCATCTCAATGAGGCAATGCAAATGCAAACCGCTTTGATTTCTTCCCTCATTGCTTCATCAAATCCTAACCATCATTCAACCAATGTTCAACCACCAAACAATGAACCTAGTCTACCACCAAACCGACCTCGCCATGGTTGCTCCCATTGTGAGCGAACTGCTCATCTAAGTGAAAGGACCCGTATCATGGTCCATGAACTTCAAGATGAAATGAGGTTCATCCTCAACCACATTCTTGAGCGTATTAATGTTCTTTCTCATCCTCCAACACAATAGGATGGTTATTAGTTCTTTCTAGGATTTTTATTTTCTAAGTTATTTTTTTCTAGGATTTTTATTTTCTAAGTTATTTTTCTTTTTCTAGGATTTATTTATGTCAACACATCTCCATTATTGTCCATTTTATGACTTTTAGTCATAAAATTTTTACTAATGAATGATGATTGTTATAATGATGTTGGTGATTATTTATTGGTTGTAACCATTTTTGTGATTGTATGGTGCTTGTGATGATAGAATGTTTACTAACCTTTGTTTTGTAGCTTTTCATAATCCATGTTTCATTCTATTGGCACCCAATTAAGAGGGAGCATTGGCCAAGGGGGAGCATTTGGCTCGGGCTCATTGCATTATTCGCCTCGCCTCTTCTTTTTGTTTCGGCAAAAAGGGGGAGAATATTATTGAACTTGAATATTGACTTTTAAAAGTCAACAAAACTGTCTAATAAAGTAAATGATACAGGTTTTACTGATCAGGTTTTAATATTTATATTAACTCGTTATACCTATGGTCTACCCTAATGCAATAACGGGCAGTGTACCCGGTCGCATGTAGTGTAGTAATCGGTAAAGCCGAGGTCGTTCCAAGAGCTATGTGTGTTGGATTGCTATTAAGTCTAGTGTCACAAAATAATAATAATTTTGATCGGGATTTAATTAATTAAACTACTAATGCAGAATAAAGAAAATAAAAGCAAATAAATGGTAAAGGGAAATCAATAGAGGAGAGTGATGCTAACCTAGTTAATCCTCCTGGCTAGTAATGTCTATGTCTACTTACTTTCAATTACTTCAGGTGGGGTCAAAGTCGAGAGGACAACATTTGGTCAATTCGCCCGAACCTATCGCAAAAGATGCCACCACAAGAGAAGTCGTGTCCCTCATAAGTCATGTTGTTCCTGGTCCCCTAAGTCAAGTCATTAAGTACCGCTACATGCTAGATTTATAATAGTGAATGCCCGGCCGTTAGGAACTTAGACACGCACCCCTAATTCTTAAGTTCATCCAAACGATATGTGATCGGTTGGTCAAATCGCACAAGTAGAAAGGGTCGTCAGTTGGTCATATCTTACCCTTCCCATCTCAGTCCGCTCACCTAGGGTCAGTTGGTCATATCTCCTAGGCAATTGGCCTCTACCGCCATTCAAAACTACTGAACCAAGGGTGGCTACCAATAAACTATGCATGCATGTACTTAGAAATAATTATGCGGAAGTAATATAAACACAGACAAAACAATTAAGGAATCATAACTAGGCTAGCACCAAGAGGTGCTTAGCCGCTCATATTAATCATACAAACCAATTCAATATTCAAAGGTACGAAATACATGAATTGAAAGTAATAGAAATAAGAAATGCTAATGCTTATCGTAGGGGAGTGATTTCTCCCTTGGAGACAGCTCTGTATGCTCCTCTGGACCTTCCTCTAGCTTTTTCCCACGTTCTCTGGTTTTTGTGTGTGGAATGGGATGATTAGAAATGCTGGAATTTGTGGGTACTTATAGGCCAGATCTGGGTTACGGCGTAACTATAACAAGAGTTACACCGTAACTTTCAATTTCTCCGTAATAGCACTAGATCTGCTAGTTACGGCGTAACCTTATAAGTGGTTACGCCATAGTCCTCAATAAACATGGTTACGCCATAATTGATGTAGTAGTTACGGCGTAAGTATCAGCGGCGTGAATCCTCATTTGACCTAACGTAGTTACGTCGTAACATTTGGGAAGAGTTACGCCGTAACCTCTTGATAAGTTGGTATTCTGAGTCCCGCAATAGTTACGGCGTAATGTGAGAGTAGAGTTACGCCGTAACTTCTTCAAAATAGCATACTGTGATAAATCTTTAGATATTTCTCCAGTTCCGCGTCTCTTTAGCTCCAATGCTCGTAATTTACCTGAAAGTGGAAAACAATGGAAAACAAGCGTAAATCCATATAAATGATATAAATTACAAGCATTATCGGGGGAAATTGACACTTAATAATCAGGACTATTTGATGTTATCAGTAAACCAAAAATTGACAAACAAAAGTCAAAACTAGTTAATTCATGTTTTAAGAAAAAATAACTTTTAAATTGTCAACTTTAGTTAACTAACTAGATCTCCTAAGTTCAAGTTAATTTAATATTTTTAAAATTATTGTACATCTTAAATGTTTGTTAAAAATAAAATTTATGTTTTGTCCTCAAAAAGGGGGTGATTGTTAATACAAATATTGTCCAAAAACGTTATTCATATTTTATGATCTGTACCTTGTTTTGTTATCGACAAAAGTAAATTTCATTTTTGCAAAGTATAAAGCTTGTCAAGATTGTTAGATATTATTACAGGCTTTTCTTAAATAGTTTTCAACATTTAAGCATTAGCATTTTATCACTTTTTGATTAACTACATATCAATCTACATTATTAGCCTTCTAAATTAAAATGTGTCTCAACATTTTAGATCAAACATTTTTAGTTACTTTAACAAGACAATACATAAGTATTTACTTATGTAACATGTAAATTCTAAAAACGGAAAACTACATATTACATCATGTCTTGCATCACCTTAGAAATCTTTTTAAGATTTTATGAAATATTTTGTTTAGATATTCACTCAACATATCTTGCATAATCTTGGAGAGATTTGGGAAGATCCTTGAAAGATTTTTTGTACTCTTTCTGTCAGACTGGCGGAACCAAAATTTATAAAGGGCGGAACCATTTTTTTGATTCTGTCCAGTCCGTGGTCTGCTGATCACTTGGCCTATAAATAGCAATCCAACCCAAGTTGTTTTCTCATCCCTCATAAGCATAAAACACATACATTCTCTCATTTATCCTTTCTAACTAAGTTTCATTTAATTTTAGTGATCATCTTTTGTAGCAAAGAAGATCAATACATAATCAAGCTTCAACAAATAGTTTGAAGTCTTGTTTATTTTGTTGTTGTGTGAATCATTATTGTTCATACATCATTGTTGTACCAAAACATCTTAAACCTTTGAGTGTGACCAGTTAGTATTTTAGTCCTTAAAATACATAGTATGTTGGGAGTGGTTGTACCCTTGTAAAATAATTCGACATCTAGCTTTGTGTCGGAAATATTGTGTAAGCGACGTGTAAAGGTTTTCTCTGCCGGTTAAAGGAGCTTGTTGATTAGTGGAGATAACTCTCGAGTTGGAGACTCGGGGAGTGGAGTAGGGCAAGGAAAAAGAGTCATTGTAGACTGAACCACTATAAACAACCTTGTCGTGGTTTGATTGTTTCTTTCCTTACTTACATATTATTTATTGCTTGCATATTGTTCATTATTTACTTGCATATCATTTATCCTTTAATATCTATATTGATTGATCTCACAATAAGTTTTCAGAACAATTAAAATTTTTAACGGTAAAACTATTCAACCACCCTTCTAGTTTTCCACAATTATTATTATTATTATTATTATTATTATTATTATATTATTAATAAATAGTGTCACAAATATGGATAGTGACAAGAAATTAGTAAAGATTAAAAATGTTCAAACTATATAGCATTTCAAAAAGTTGAAATGCTGTAACCATTTAAACATTAACGAAAAGTAAAATTTGCCATTGTAACTATTTAAATTTATCATTTACAAAATCATAAAGGAAGTAACCGTGTATTAAAAAAAAAAAAAAAAAAAAAAAAAAAAAAAAAAACTTGCCATTTAAACTTGCTTAGAGAAGGGTAGTATAGGTATGGTGATTGAACTTGTGGTATTAAAAGTCAAGGTTTTCACAAAATGACTATTAATGTGTGGATTTAAGATAATTTGATGACAAAACATTATTTACATAACAAGTGATTAATCTCCACCTTTTATCTTCTCTTCATTTTTATTTGATCTAATAGATGAGATTAATCCAACAGTTAAAAAAAACTCACTTTCATTCTTTTTTTTAAATATTAATATTTTTCAAACCGTTAATCATTAAGCGAAAAAAATATACCATTACGACAAGCATTTAGTTATCTTTCTATAGATAGACACTTTTATATATTTTCGACAAAAACTTTGGTATGTAAGAAAAGTTTTAGATAGAGGGTGGGAATGAGTCTCTTAATATGTAAGAAAAGTTTGCTATGTAAAATAACTCTCCTCTAATGTGTGAGGTTTAATACTTTCTTATGATAGTACTTTTATAGTTCATTTTCAAGTCAACCACCAAAAGGGCTATTGAAGTGTGAAAACATTCCTAGATTAGTACACGACTGAGTCAAAGTTTAATTAAATTTTAGCCATTTAATTTTTATCAATGTTTTAAAACCCGGGTTGACCCGCGCCTAGCGGCAGCGGTTCCTAGCGGCAGAAAATTAACCATATGCGATATTTTCGTAAGTGTTTCATATAACGTTTAAAATATAATATGAAAATATCAAATGTAATTGCAAACGGTTGTAACATGCGACAGGTGAATTAAATTGTGTATGAATATATTGTATGTGTTCAATAGTGTTTTTTTAGTTTTATTTGTTCTTCAAATACTTGAAAATGATGTTTCTTTACTTGTATTTGCTTAAAAAATTATTTTAAGAAGTCTTAAAAAATTAATAGGATAGAAGTGTCAATATGTTTTATAAGTAGTATATATATCACAAATAAATAAATTTAGCAAACTTAATTTAGTAAATTAAAAATGGGGATTATCTTTTCAAAAAATATATAAAACGTGAAGAAATAAGAGCGATAAACAAATAAAAAAAATTGTTTTGTATCTTTTCTTGTTAGATAAAAAAATAAAAATAAAATAACAAAATATTTTGGAAATGAAATATTTAAATATCAAATACAAAAATTAGTTTTTTAATATAGAGTTGATACTCAATGAATTCCATAAAACTAAATAAGGACGTATATATTCCTGTTCTTGACACGCAATTCCATAGTATAGATAACAAATTAACAAATCGCTTTTCAATTTTTCGTAAACATAAATATCAGTTTGGCTTCAAAAATTTTTAAAAGGAGAAGTTATTATATACCTAAATTAGTTTTCTTACTCTTACATGCATGGTTTTTAACATTCAACAATCACCTTGACTTTCAACTTTCAACTTTTAATTTTCACTTTCACCTTTGACCATGTGAGAGAGAGATCATATACATAATATATTATTTAGAAGTCTTACATTATATGTGTGACCCTAAGTTTATATGTTATTTCATGCACACATAACCAACAACAAATTCTTTTCACACACACACACACAGAGAGAGAGAGAGAGAGAGAGAGAGAGAGAGAGCAGAGAGATAGATATATTATTATAGAAGTCTCACGTTATATGTGAGTGACCCTATGTCTCGTATATAATTGACAATATAAGTTTATATGTTATTTCATGCACACATAACCAACAACAAATTCTTTTCAATAGTGTTGAGAATCGAATGCACTTTAAGTTTGCTTTTACAAAATTGACATATTCGCTTTCATACATATTTTTTTGGGTGGAAGTTAAATAAATTTAACCAAATTGAGGTAATTTTCACTTTTATTGGCTAATAGGAATGCTTAACTTTGCCACGAGGCGAATAATGCATTCCTATTGGTCCAATGAAGTTTTAACATTATTATTTTTTATTTTTTTTACTTTTGAAAATCTCTTATTGTATAAGAGATAATGAATTACTTCATTACCTCAATATATCATTACAAAGCTTATTTCATTTATTTTGTTATTTCATTACGAAATAGGGGTAGGTATCAAATGAGAAGAAAACTTAATATGAGTAAGATGAAAAATACCTATAACTACACATTTGAGATGAACCAATTTGAATAAGATGCATCTCTCTTTATTATATGCATCCCAGTTGGTTTCAAAATTGATTTTAAAATGAAAACGACACAAAGTAGTATTAACAACAAATTTTACATCCAGGAGACGAAAAATACACAATATTTTCCTAACTTGGTGAAAAACATCTAATATATGTATATATATCTTATTTTTTTGCTAGAAAATATATTAGGGTGCATCTAAAAGATTAGGGATGCATCTAATTCAAGTCGATGCATCTATAATGTGTAGTTATGGTTAATTCTTATACTTCTCGTTTTAAGTTTTTTTTTTTTTCAATAATTTGATCTTAAGTTTGCGAAATAGGGTTGTCTTTTTGCTCCATACCATACCAATAGATATTAGAGGGTATTTCTTAAATAAGTTTGGGTTGCGGAAACAAAATCTTTCATAAATTAGAGTTGAGTTCAATATAGACCTCATATTCTCTAAAGACTCAATGAACAAATCATGATTACTCGTTTTTTCATCAAAAAATTGAAAAGAAAGCTACTTTCCACATTTTTTTTGAAATTGAAATATCCTGCAAACGGTAAATCATTAAGCGACAAAAAAATACACTATCACAACAAGATTTTTTTTAAATCTTTCAGTAGACCAGCATTTCGATATACTTTCGCCAAACTTTCTTTCCGAGCTTTGTTAAATGTTATAATTTGCGTCTGAAAAAGCCATATGTGATTTGCATGTTAGAAATCACGTGTGATTTCATAAAATCACATGTGATTTTAAAATAACAAATCACTTGTGATTTTTTCAGACGTAAATTTCATCACTCACAAAAAAAATTGAAAAAAGAGTTTGTCGAAAGTATATAGAAGTGTCCCTCTATAGAAAAAAGAGTTTGTCGTAATGGTGTAATTCTACGGTTTGCGAGATACTTAATTTTAAAGAAAAGGATGAAAATGAGTACTTTTGTTTTGATAAAAAAAGAATGGTCGTTTATGTTGGATTTCTAGAGAAATTGAGGTGAACTTTTTCTCTTCTAAATTATGTACAAGTTTGGTATTGATATTAAAATAATATCAAAGAATGATGAGCCCAAAATACCTATATCCTTCCTCATAAAATGGTAAGTTTTGACTATAAATCGTTATTTTTGTATCACATTTAAGTATTTACCTTTCGTTTTTTGCTTTTCGTCAAATATTTCACCACTTCTATTCTAATAATTTATTTTTTATTTTTATTTTTTTTACAAACAAAAAGGTATGAATTGGTGTAACTTATGAAAATATTGTCTATGCTACTTTTATAGAAACTTAAAAAAAAGTAATTTTGTTAGACTAATATATCTTTATGTATAAAAAGTAATGCAATTTATTAAATATTTAAATACTTAATTATAGTTTAATTCACTAACTTTTTTCATCCTTAGTTACTCCACACTCATATGTACACTAAAAAAATGAAACACAAATTAACATCACTTTAAACCGTCACCGCTATGCGCAATTACGTCTACTTAAATAAATGTGATTATGAAAATTTCAAAAAGTTTAGGGCAATATTTAAGTAGGTTTTGGCGGGAGAATAAAAAAGATTGAGAACGTCTGTCCGTTATGAATGAATTTAGGAGAGAATTATGCGTTTTCCTCATTTACAAATGTGTTTCCTAATTCAAAAAACTTTATAAAAACAGGCATCAATGTTTCACAAAATATATACTACTGCTACTAGTACTATTTATTCTTTGGTTTTTAGGTTGAAGTTTTTGCATTGATGAAGATGGATAAGAAGACGAAAGATAGTGATGGCGACTGTGAGATGGCGAGAGCAACAAATGCTTACGATAAAGCAAGATCAAAACGAAATAAGGAGGAAGAGGCACGATTGGCGAATGTGATCGGTAATATATTGGTTAGGAGAGGAGAATCCATTCCTGCTTTCGCATGGTTTTTACATGATCATTCTGTTTCTAAAAAGTACTTATCAAACAAGCATTTGATTTCCTCTTGTCAATCCCTTGCACAAATTTATATTGCGCGCAATCATTTCGAGCATGCTTTGGATTTACAGGTTTTATTTTTATTTCTTCTATGATTCTATATGTTACACTATTCAATTTTAAATAAAATCAACCTTCGTAGATATTTTGCTAATTGCTATGTATGTTTTATAGCAAAATTTTATTAGTAGTTATAAATTCATAAATCCGTAAAAATGATGATTATTGTTTTTTATTGAGGGCAGAACAAGCATTTGGTGATAGCGGAAGAGACAAATGACTTGGTTGAGCAGCAAAGAGCTTGCACACAGCTAGGTCACACATACATTCAAATTGCTTCAAGCCAATCTGGTACGGATCGTAAAACTTCCCGTAGTATTGCCTGTCGATATTTCACAAGTGCAAGGAAGCTGTCCCAAATCGTAGAGAAAAACCGACCAGCAGAGGAAGATGTGGTTTCAGTTGTTTGTTCAAATGACTATCCATCCGGGTCAGAACATGTTTCTGAGTCACCTGAAGTTTCATCTACAAGCCCCTCCAGTCGAAAACGGGGTCGCTTAGTCCTTTACGATGGTAAACATGAAGATATACATGCGCGAGGAAAAGCTAATCATTCTATAGAAGAATGTGAGTCTGACTATTTGTTTCCTCATCAATATTTATACGGTCTGATTGCAGTAACTAAATGTTATTCGATGTTGGTTCCCTTTGGTTTTTTGAGTAACCATCTAATTATAAGAGCATCCACTATGGGAGGTTTAAGAATAGGTTTATAAAACTTGAAAAGGTTCATGTTTTGTTTTAACCATAGTGGATTTTCATTTCATGATTACATGGCATGAAAAGGTCCTAAAGCTTAGACCTCTTTATAATCTTAAAACATTTAATGCATGTGTTATGTGAAACAAGTATAAAGCTTTAAAAAATTTATACCATAGTAGAAATAGGTTTATCAACTCAAAAAGTTCATAAATTGTTGAGGTGGCAAAAAATATTAAATGTATAAAGCTTTATAATATTTCACCATAGTAGATGCCCTAACGGCGTAAAAACCATCAAAAGCTTAAATCAGTTTTACTAATGGTTTGTTACCTTAGATAAGATGTTTAACTATGATGGTCTTTTTTTCTGGCAATTATTAGTAAGGCATCTAAAAAACAAATCAGTAAAGCTGGTTACCTGTTTATGCTTATATCACTTGAAATTGGATTCCAATTTTTTTTTGATTGTTTTCAGTAAAGGGTAGGGACAATCTAACACATCATGGTGATAAACCTCAGGTTAGAGATCTTTTGGTTCATTAATTATGTGTTTTTGTTTTCTTTTTAGGTTTGCTTGTAACTGCTCACTGGTATTGGTTAACATGTGACAGGATACGCCACCAATCACCTCTAAATGCTCAAGGAAAAATGAAGCTGCCAACGCTTCCCATTTTGGCGTGAATGGTCTCAAATGCGACGCTGGTGGTGGCCATCTTTTTTATTATTGTGATGATGAATGCTGTGTGAGTATAGTATATCTTCTCATGTGAATGTCCATATTATTGGCTTTGGGGGAAAACAGGATAAGTCAATATATATTCTAAAGTTCACTATATTTACTCAATTATTTGAAAGTAGTTTAGCTGTTTACAGCTGAAAATTAATACTCGTAATAAAAATAAAATAATAAATCATACGAAAGCTGGTTACCTCTTTGTAAAAATGGAATTTCCTCTTTTTCTGATGCTTTAATTTCTACATTATTTACTTACACATTTAAATCATGATTTCTTTGGCTTATACGACGAATTACTTAATACCCTAGTTACCTAGTTGTAAATCTAGTGGAGGTTAAACTTATTTTGTTGATTTATTGGTTCACTCTAGGCTTGGTCTAGGCATGAACTTGCCATAGAAAAGTGATCACGGTAACCAATCCCATAATCAAATTGGTTTACTGGAGATTGAAGCAGTTACTTGTTTCTTGTAGAAACATATTATATTCAAAGTTGGGGATGACTATGTACACATAGAACCAGACTCTTGTGAACTCAGCGATAAGCTAAGCATCGAACATTTGAAGCTTGAAGTAGGATGCTTGTACTTCTTGAAACTAGTTAAGGAGAACAGGTTTCGAGGTATGCTCTTATTGGCTTTTAACTTTGGGTTCATTGTTTACTTTATATATGGATATCATCATATGTTTGAAAAGTTAAGTTTATTATGCTTCTTGGTGCACAAAAGGATACATGACAGTAAAAAATGACGTGATAATCGTAGACTTTTGTAGTTGCTAATATCACAAAAGGATGTTCCTTTCGCAGAAATCAAAACATTAATAGGTACGCTTGTGTAGTTCAATTGCGGAGATTTGAAATTACTTTTTCCCAATATATAATGTTGTCAATTTTAGAATCCTTATATGCACATTTTAAAAAGTCAAAATTGGATAAAAAATGGTCTTTGACAACATTTTGTGTACTTAGAAAACCGAAGTTAGATTATAATATCAAGTAAACAACACCATTTCAGCATTTACTCCTATCACCACAGCACACACAAAATCTCCCACCATTGGAACCAATGAAGCAAATGATTGACCCACAATCAAATTTGGTTAAGTGAAGAAAGTGAACAACCACCCAATTTTTGGCCCTTTCACTAGTAGTACTCAAGAGCCTTGTAGCAACATCACACGTCATTTTTGCCCCCTTTACACGTCAATAGTGCTACCATTATGGGTGGTCTAGTGAAGTACTTGAACTTGACGTAAAAGAAAAGTGCATCTTTCTGTTTACCTTCAGTCTTGGTAAACAGATATTTACATGTCAAGCTCTGCATTTAGCCCACTCAACAGTGTTGTTACTTGCATCATTAAGTATATGGCACTTTACATGACCTGACCATGTAGGTACTAAAACTACATAATTCCTCATTAACCTTAACTGGAATTCCTCATTTAATTTGATTTTAGGAGAGTTGGATTGTCTTTCGAAATCTTTAATATTGTTACCTATCAAATGATATTATAAACTTTTTTGTACTACTGATTGTAGGTTCCTTGCCAATCATTGGAAATCTCAAATATCGAAATCTAGTTCTAGAATCTTTGGACATCTTAAAGGATGATATGCTTGGAAAAAGATTAGTTGATGTCTCCATGGATGGTATGTGTTATTCCGTTCTACCATAGTACGTCTTTTCGCGCTATGCTTTTCCCATGTGTATTATAGAGCTGGTCTAAACGTGTTTGGGTTGTAACCAAGTCATTTTATAGAGCTGGTCTAAATTAACGTGCCATGCTTTTTCACAAACACTTTTTCACCATGACTTTTTTTTTTACTATAGATAATTGTTGGGATAATAGCCTATAAATGTATCTTATTTGTCACCCTATCCTTTTATATGTATCGAGTAATTTTTTTTGCAAATTGAGGTAACAAACTTGCATTTCTCGTCACTTTGGTGTATTTTGTGACCATTTTTGCCCTTCAATTTATTAACACTCCTATTACCCGGGAGGGGCAAAAAAGTCAAAAAAAATGCACCAAAAGTGACGAGAAATGCAAGTTTGTTACCTGAAGTAACCAAAAATTTTATTCGATACATATAGAAGGATGGGGTGACAAGTAAGTACATGGCCATTATAATTTTTTCTCCAATTATGAGCACAACATTATTATTTTTAAAAAATAAACCGGAAGTTAATTAGCTGTTATATGGACTATTGTTGGATTTTGGTAGACTTCTAGTGCCACCTCTAAGTTTGACCAAATGTAATTTTTTTTTGAACATGGCTAAATGTAATTGAATTCGCGCGGTTATGGTCTTTTGGTCATTAGTTGTATTGATTATCTTTTTAAACCACAATGAATCATCTTGAAATAAATTTTTTTGTAGGTTGGGTATGCAAGCAATTGATTAAACGATATGTCACTTTTTAAACCACAATGAATCATCTTGAAATAAGTTTGTTTTTTTGTTTTTTTGTTTTTTTGTAGGTTGGGTATGCAAGCGATTGATTAAACGATATGTCGATTGTTGTAACAAACTCTCGGAACCGCTGAACCCAAAGTTACTTATGAAGCTGTATAAGTTACAGGTAAACCCGTGAGAGAAGATACTGTTTTTGTAATCATTCAACAAATTATTTATCAAAAGATAAAAAGCATAGTTTTTGGTGGACCAATTGGCCCTCTACATCTAGCTGTTTGTATGTTTCCCCAAGAGAGAATGTGTACAGTTGGCGAATGCCCTATTTTTGTTCCCATACTGCTTCTCGTATGCTTTATCTTCTACCTACAGTTAATAATTGTATAAGATCTTTTAACACACGTGTTTTATCAGGTGTCAGAAGACGACATTGTTGTTTCTGAGTGCGAGTTGGATGAAATTTCAGCAGCACCATTGTATGCGGCTTTAAGTTTGCATACGGAAATCGCTTCACTTAACCTTTCCCACAATCTGTTAGGTGAAAGTAGCAGGATCATGTAATCAAACTTTTATTAATAAATGGACTCGCAATGTTCTCATATTTACTAGCTCTCTATTTGTTTTTACCAGGAAATGAAACAATGATAAAACTAAAAGAGTTATTCAGGTCATCAAGTTCAAATTTGAATCCTTTAGCTTTGGATTTGCACTGCAATAGCTTTGGTCCAACTTCCCTATACCAGGTTTTTTTCCTTCTTTTATTTTGCCTAGATATTCTTCATTATCTTTACATTGCAGTAGCACATTATTGTGGAAATTTTGATCAATTTGCTTATAATCCTTTGATTTTAGTTGTATTTTAATTTATTAGATCTCCGATGGTTCAAATGTATACATATTTTAGCTTTAAAATGGTATATTTAGATGGTCGAAATATTTGAGATGATATATAAATGGGTTAATATACAAATAAGGTACTATACTTTACAAAAAAGTTCGCTAAGTTACTCAACAATCAAATTGTTCATCCAAGTTACTAAACTTTGCGAATTGTTCATCCAAGTTATTGAACATTTGAAAATCGTTCATTCCCGTTATTCCGAAAACTAGCTACCGGGTGTTAACCGATAAAAACAAAAATGTTCACCTAACTTACTAAAGTTTGCATTTTCTTCATCTACGTTGCCAAACATTGCTAAAATGTTCACCTAAGTTACTAAAGTTTGCGTTTTCTTCATCCAAGTTACAGAGGTTAACCGTTCTTTCTAGTTGTTGTCGGGATGATGTTAAAGTAGGTGAACAAGTTTTTCTTATACTTTCGTCCGTTTTTATACACTTTCATCCATTTTTCATAAGTTTTCATACATTTTTATCTATTTTTATCCGTTCTTATACGTTTTCGTCTGTTTTTATATGTTTTCATACGTTTTTATTTGTATAAAAACGGACAAAAAGCGTGTGAAAACGTATAAAAACGTAAAAAATGGACGAATATGTATAAAAACGGACCTTACTAATGTATTATTAGTTAAATAAATTAAAACAAATTATGAACTAAATTTGTGATACCTCACAAACCACAGGGACTAAATTCTTAATAAATATAAGCCATTTACCTGTCATGTTCGGTTACCAAAAACATAGTAACGTACATAACCGGTTAAGCAAAGATAAGTAACTTGGATGGACAATTTGAAAGTTGAATTAGGCGAACGTTTTTGTAAAGTATAGTAACTTGTTTTTATAATAACCCTATATAAATTATATGACCTCCTAAATCACTTACTCACAGGGTAGTTATCCTTTAAAAAATTATTTTAGAGAGTTTTTATTAAATGTGTTATTTTTTTAGAAGTCGAAGAAAGGCTCTGTAGGGATGATCTCGCATACTAAAGAATGACCAATTTACCCGGCTGGCCTGTTGTAACGTGACATAACAAAGCTGTCATTGTTTAAGTTTGATTGATTGCTGTAACTCTTTGGTCATTTGCTTTTAAAACCACCAGTTCGTTCACGTACTTTATTTGTTTCCCAATTTAGTTTCACATTTTGTAGATTACTTCAGCAGTACTTTCATTATGAACTACTGTAGGTATATACAGAATAACTAACTAAATATTGCATGGACTATAGGAGGTTCAAATTATGCTTATGAGAGTGTTTACATAAAAACTCAAATTTATTGCTCTCACTTTATTTCTTGGAATCATTTACAAATGTTAATTGATTTCTTTATAACATACAGATATGTGAAAGTCCCGGGCTTTTGTCCCGTTTGGAAATACTTGATATCTCGGGGAATCCTTTGACAGATGGATGTGCTCCTTACCTTTCGATAATCTTGCAAAAGTGCAAAGGTGATTTATTTATTTCATGAGTTTACAACATGGACCAATAACATAGTAATAATGATAAATTTGAAAATGAGACATGGTGCAGGCTTATTAGTTCTAAAATAAATTATCTTTATACTACTAATAATGATAAATTTGATCATGAGACCTAATACAAAATTTTAGAGTTTTCAATCTTTTTATAGTCCTTTAGATAAATAGTTCAATAACATTGTAAAATAGATCAATAACATCTTATTACTACTAAAAATCAACAAACTAAGGAGATTTCAGATGAAGTTAGATTGGTGCTGATTTTTGGAAGTAGGGAAGGTAATCAGCCAATAGGTTTTCGTGTTATCTAAGGATGTAATATGTCTAACATCCCTTCCATATGTCAATATTTCAGATGTAATATGCCAATAGTAAAATCTAACATCCCTTCCATATGTCTTTGTTTTTGTGATATTTTTTTCTTTTTTGAGTTTTACCTGTTTATATGCGACAAAGAGTTTAAATACTATTTATTGCAGGTCTTTACAGATTAAATATAGAGCATTGTTCTATCTCGTCTCTAACGATCCAAAATATTACCGAGTCTCTGGATTCTGAATCCGAACTTTCAGAACTTTTTATAGGTAAATTTATGATGAATATATTTGATGGCTTAAATGTGTGTTGGTTGATTTTGGTTGAGTTTTTATCTCAAACGGTTTTAATATAACTATCTAAATCGGAACATATGAAACTCATCAAAAAGCTATTACACTCAAAAATATTTTATCCTCACATATTTCTATTATCATCGTAGTGTCATGCCTAACATTTATTGACAAAAATAATTAATAATCAAATGATACCAAAGTTGACCCGTCAAAATCTGAACCTTTAATTTCTACATGTTGATCTTGCAATTACTCTAGTGTGGATAGTAGAATGTTCGGTGCTGTTTTTAATTGTCAATTAAGCATGCTTAAGTTTCTACCGTTGAACAGGATACAATCGCTCAATAAAAGGATTGGTCCTTGTTCATCTGCTGGACAAACTCCAAATGCTTAAGAGGTGTACATTTCTATATACGTAATGTATCATAAAATCTTTCCATTCAAAGATTCAGTTAGTAATTGGTTTTTGTTGGTTGCAGCTTTTCAAAGCTGCAATTAAACGGCATAAGGCTACACAAGAACGCTGTTGATAGCCTTTGTAAGCTCGTAAGAGTACCATGTTTCTCCGGACTGATGATTGGAGATACACAAATTGGAACAGTGAGAAAGCAATCCATTTCATCTTCTATTTTTCCATTATTTTTGATAATCTGAAAAGATTTATATAACAATTTTATGCAGGAGGCCGCTATGCAGTTGACTGATTCGTGGAAAAATAAGAGAGGTGGTCTAGATCAACTTGACATGTCCTCATGTTTGCTGACATCAAACTATATCTTGAAACTCAGTGCAGATATATCTTTGATCCACGGTATTCGTGAGTTGAATCTTGGAGATAATCCGCTCATGCAAGAGGTTGGAATTTTTATATCTTCAAATTGTTGATAGCCTATTTTTCTTTTAATTGTAGTAGTAACACGTATTAGGAGGTTGTAGGCATCTGCATAAACATTGGCTGACTTTTGGTATGTTTACTTTTGGGCAACTTTATAGTTTACCCATTAAACCCTCAGAGATAAAAGTATAAACCAAAAACCACTCATGTTAAGGGAAATGTAGTCGAAATTGCTAGCACTATCGTGGAAGTATACACCTGGTTACTTGTAACCAATAAATTATATGATCTTATTAGGTTATGTTTTTAACGTACACTTGAATTATGAAGTGTGTGTCTATTCAAAGATTCTAAAGAGAAAGTGTGATCGTGAATGAATGCAGGGTGGCATTGCTTTGGCATCAATAATAAAAAACACACGCTGTTTCTTAAAAGTTGCTGATTTGAGCAAATGCCGACTAGGGCTTGTTGGTATAGTCAGTATTCTTGAGGCTTTACGAGTGAATGTGTTTATAGAGAAGCTCAACTTGTCAGAAAATGCTCTTCACGAGTACAATGCTTCATTGGACTTTGTTGATGAGATAGGAGCTGAAAAGCATTGTGTAAACGATCCCAAAGGGAACTGCATTTTACAACTGTCATCTGCTATTGCTAACGCGATACACCTTCGGCTACTTGATGTCAGCAATAACGGTTTCTCTGAGGAAGTAGGAGAAACGTTGTTTGATGCATGGTCAACGCGCTCAAGATGTGGTGTGACACAAAGCCATATTGAGGGAAACATTGTTCATTTATCAGTTGAGCCTAAACAATGTTGCAAAATTAAACCTTTATGTTGCACAAGGTTTACAGTTTTGTAACCCTTAGAACCTTTCCAATTGTTTGTTGATCGCTTTTCTTCCAACCGTTTGGTGAATAGTTTATGAAGATTTTTTTTTTTTTAATTTTTGTGTTGATTTTTCAAATGAATCTGTTTACATAATAAAAGAATCATGTTATTTCCAATCAATTTTACAAATGTAATCTTGATATGTAGAAAACTATTATTTAATTCAGAACCAAATCTTGAATCTCAATGCTAAGATTATATTTAATATCAACCAAAAACTCAAACTACAAAGATCAATCAGAACTGATCTCAATCAGAATCATTACCAAATCACCAACTCCTTCACAGCTATTTAGGTGTAAGGCTATTGACTAAGTATCAATAGTTTTATTACAATACCACTCAAACTGAGAAACAATCAGAACAATAGAGATCAAATACAAGCTTTGGTTGATATTGAGGGGGAGAGAGAGAACTATGTGTTAATCAAGTTCAGAGATTATGAGAAACCCTAGCTTCCTTCCAACTTTTTATACTCCAACTTAATCATCTTTGAAGCTTTGACAATATCAGTCCTTGAGCTTTCTAACTCTCACAAATACAGCTCAAACTTCCAAAGCTATATAACTGAAAATATAGAATAGACAAAATTAGTCCTTCTACTTTATTTTCCAGGTTGAGAGTTATACTTTCAACATCCCCCCTTAACTCCAACCTGGAAAACATCAAGCATTCCCAGTTTAGACACAAGCTTATCATGTTGAAGCTTATTTAACCCTTTTGTCAAAATAATTCCAGTTTATTTGCAGAACTTGATTTTCTTTGTTTCAATAACCCTATCAACAATTTTATCTCTTACAAAATGTAAATCAATTCTAAATGTGTAACAATTCACATTTATGAGGTCATTATTTAATTATTTATTTTACTTAATCTCTTATTTTTAAGTAAACTTAGGCCAATGCTAATAGCAACCACAAATATTATGGTTACCCTCTGTCACATCAGTACCACATCAGTTTTCTCTCTCCAAGACTACACCCAACCATAACTTGCTAGCAGTGACCACAATGGCGACCGTAAATTCTTTTTTAATTAAAAACTAAAACTTTTATGTATAAATTAAAAACGTTACATAGACAATTAAAAACGTAAGCGCACGAAATTAAAAACTAAAAATGCTTCGAGCTAAGTTTTTTTAAAAAGAATTAGGGTAAAAGTGTTTAAAAAGAATGATATTAATGAATACTTAATTTAAAACATTCAAAATAACATGAACAATAATATTATGATGGAATAAATACATATTAACGGAAAAACATAAGCTAAAAAAAAGATTGTTATGAAATGCATAGTAAAAAATGTTTGCTTAATGGCAAGGTTGCAAAAATTGTGAATCGGTATTGAGGCAGTCGACCCCCTGTAGCTTGCAATCGGTCTAGGCGGGATTAATCAGTGATTAATCGGATTGGCATTTTTGGCAAGTTTTGGGTATTTCTGGGTAGTTTTGGGTATTCCCGAAAAGATTTTCCTTATAAACATCTTGTAATAGATATAAACAGCGACTATAAGTGATTACATTTGTTCAGGGTTGCAAAAATAGTGAATTGGTGATTAATTGTATTGGCATTTTTGGTAAGTTTTAGGTATTTACGGCAAGTGTTGGTATTTTCAGTAAGATTTTCCTTGACAAACATCTTGTAATAGATATAAACAGTGATTATAAGTGATTATAACTATTTTACGGCGAGTTTATGGTATTTCCGGTAAGATTTCCATGTTTTTAGAAAGTGTGACTATCATTAACCGCCATTGACCATGGTTGACCAATTTATTTGAACGATTTACACAAATCGGAAAGGTCAGTGGCTCAGTAGCACCTTATCAGTGATTAATCGGCCTTGAAGACTTTTTTTGCAACACTGCTTAATGGTTACCAAGAAAGAAAATACATCAAAAGTGATACTAATTCATAAAACAATTTGACACTATAATTGATGGCAAAAGTAAACACATACGTGGTGTGCATTGAAACCACCAAAAAAATGTTGACCAATGAGTAATTAAAAACCATACTTTTAACTATTGCATCACAAAAATACTCATCTTCTCCAAGACTCAACAAAACCACCATGTCTGGTTATGTTCTTCGAAGTTTTTTTTTTTTCTTTTTTTCTTTTCCTTCTTGTTTTTGGATCTAAGATTGTTTTTAGTTTATTTTCAAGATTAATACTAAAAAACCAACACTTGGTCACACCCTTTTTCTCTCAACTGTTGGATTTTGCTAGGAGGGGTGTTAATTGTTTCGGTTGGCTGACAAACCGAAACAATGAAAAGGTTGGGGTTTTGATCGGTCACACTCGGTTGGGCTAGTGGCACTAACTCGGTCGTGTGCTCGGTTGGGGTGGCAACCAACCGAGCCATTAGCATTGGCCTTACTTTTACGAGTAACCAGAGTTCAATCGCGTACGTCGTTAAACGTACATTTAACTCAAACCGACACTAGACTATGCTCAGTTTGTATATTTTATGCATTTTGGTTTCCTTACAAACATATTTTATATGTTACATTTTAATTTTTCTATTTTTACGTAAACTTTTTACATTTTCCTTTTTACGCGGTTTTGACATACGTTTTTAATTTATCAACATTTAAATACCCCAATAAACCCGTGTCTCATTTCAAATACTATAATTTGTTATTTTGACATGTTATAACATTTTTATAAGTTTTGGATTTTTATATTACCAGGTTTTACATTTCGTCTCTTAAAAACTTTACGTTTGTAATTACGGAGATAAAAAAATACCCTCTAATCACTAAATCTATCAGTAAAACACATGATAAGTTACAAATCCACCTCTTCTCATCTGTGTGCCACACCTACTTACACACATGAACACATGTCTCACCCCATTTACTTTTGTCTTCCACGTACTATTTAGTTTTATAACATTAACCACTCATTTATACATGCAAAATAAGATTAAAATATCCAACTCTTACTCCTTCTCTCTATGTGAATGACCAAAAATAGCCGCAACACCATTCCATCTCAAATTTAACCAAGTTTCTTGATCATAAATCCTTTTAGCTTATAAATGGTTTATTTCACTCAAAATTAATCACCACTCATCATTTCTATATTTATCATTTCTATGGTTTTTTTGGAAGATTTTCAAGGTTGTTGCATGTGTTCTTAGATTAATTTGAATCTTGGTTTTAAAGGGTTTATAAGATTGGGTTAAAGATTTAAAGACTAGGTTTAGATTGTTAGTGATTTTTAAAGGGTTTAATTTGGTATATTTGTTGTTTTCATCTTTTCCTTGTAAGATCAAGTTTATTTTTCTTGTACCTATTCATTTATTTTATTTGTAACTACTAATTTCTCATGTATTTTTATGTTGTAAGTATGGTTTTGTAGTATTTGGACATTGTACTACATGTTTAAATCATAAAAACTAGCTTAAACAAGCCCTAAATACTAGTTACAAAATTGAATTTTGATCTGCCCCAAAGATAGAATTAACTGATTAACTCATTAGACTTTTGACATTAGGTAAAACTATAGAGTTTTAGAGCTATGTCTCGAGCTTCGATTTTCCGGGTGGCTCATTCTATAACTCATCCGGATGATTAAATTAGAGCCAAAACGGTAAAACATGTCAAAATCGTACTACGAACTTTATGGGCTAAAATCTCTTAAACTTTGCATCGAAAACTCATTGCACAAAGAATAAAAGTTGTATCTAACACTTTAACTTGAACGTGGCCGCGAAAGCTAGATTAAACGGACTTGTAGAACTCCAGATATCACCATTTTGTTGGGAGTGAATTGTGCAACCCAAAAATCTATTTTGACACTTAAGAAAATATTAGTAACTTTAAATGTGCTATGAAATTTTAAGACCCCAAAACCTATAGATTTTATAAAAACATTCACCCCATGTACCCGCATCTTTTCACTGACACCGCTTTGACACCTAAAACAAACTAAATCCCGGGACGGGATTCCTTTCAGGGGTATAGACATTAACAATTCACATTTACGAGGTCATTATTTAATTATTTACTTTACTTAACCTTTTATTTTCAAGTAAACTTACTTTTATGAGTAACCATAGTTCAATCGCGTACTTCGTTAAAGGTACATTTAACTCAAACCGACACTAGACTATGCTCACTCTACATATTTTATGCATTTTGTTTTCGTTATAAACATATTTTATAAGTCACATTTCAAGTTTTCCATTTTACGTAAATTTTTCACATTTTACGTTTCTACGCTTTTACCTACGTTTTTAAGTTTATCAACGTTTAAATACCCCAATAAACTCGTGTCTCGTCTAAAATACTAAAATTTGTTATTTTGACATGTTATAATATTTTTATAAGTTTTGGAATATAATACCTGGTTTTACGTTTCGCGTCTTAAAAACTTTACGTTTGTAATTATCGAGATCAAACTATACCCTCTATTCACTAAATCTATCAATAAAACATAAGATAAGTTTTACAATCCACTTTTTATCATCCATGTGAAGCACCTACTTACACATATGAACACATGTCTCACCCCATTTACTTTTGTCTTCCACTAACTAGTTTTATAACATTAACCACTCATTTCTACATGAAAAATAAGATCAAAATATCCAAATCTTACTCCTTCTCTCTATGTGAATGACCAAAACCATCCCACAACACCAATCCATCTTAAATTTTATCAAGTTTCTTGATCATAAGTCCTTTTAGCTAATACATGGTTTGTTTCACTCAAAACCAATAAAGTTCTAAACTTTTTGCAAAAAACTAAGCTTCTAAACACTATATCAATCTTAAAACTTTCCAAGCTTCAAGATTTGAGTGTCAAAACCAAAGTTTAAACAAAACACGTTCCAAACAACTATTTGGCGATTGATACCACTGTTAGGTCACCATAAGGATGATAACACAAGCATAATAACGTATAGAATGATAAGAGAAAGAGGTAGAGTGGTCGGTTTCTTCACAAACAAGAGTAACAAAAGGTTTAATGCATAAATGAAAGAACCAACAACCTCAAGTGAGGGTTTACATAGTATTTATAGGAGAGGGAACTAGGGCAACACTATTAGTCCCTTCCTTAATGTCGTTTAGGCCTAAGCATAGGCACATAAGCTGCCATAATTACAAATATATAAGCCTACTTAGCAACCTATAACATGTTTAATGACCGACACTTGATAGTAGTTACACGTGATCCCAACACCATCTATTTATAGGTTATAGAAATAGGCAGTTACACATTTCTCGCTAGAATTGGTGAACATGGGGGCATCCTGCGTTTTAAGGGGATTTCAGGGGGTTGTGTACCACGATCCTTATCTTGGGTGAAAGCTTTGACAAGGATTTGAAACGTGGGTTTGACTTTGTCGAGTTGTTATCTTAGTTAGTCTTCACGAAGGCACACCTCGGGCGCGTGTGCTTCGGTTGGCGGATTCTATCACGCTAACCATCGTAAAGATAGTTTTACGCCATAAGAGCCTTTTCGAAGGCTTTGCACGCTTAGTGGGAGTAGATCCAAATAACTCGGAGGGTGGCCTCCGAGCCGCTTCGAAGGGTACGTCATCAAATATATTAGATCAAAATTCAATACTTAGTTTTAACAACTCATAGAAATAATGTATTATTTGTTTTGCATCTCAATCTGACGACGATTTGAATGAGTTATGAACTATTTGTAGACACAAATGTCTAATTATGTAGAGGACTAGTAGGTAGTATCTTGTCTAGCTTTATTAGTGATGGAATTGGAGGTTTATCACGTGAGAACGGGTTCTTTAATGGGTGTGGCAGGCTTAGAAAATCAAGGGAAGCTTGTCTCAATCATTGTTTGGTCTTTAGATGAAAACAGGTGTTTGGCAATATGTAATGATATGTTATGAGTAGTTCAGGTGGCTTCTTATATGGATGCTATTTGAGAAAGAAAAAAGAAAAAATAATGATAACAACCTGCTACCCGCATAGTAAGTGACTCGCTACATAGAAAAATTAAAATTTAAAAATATGGTTATTTAAAAAAAATAAATTATAAAAAGTGACAACTTAACTATATTTACAAATAATCACATGCAATAATTCACCCAAATAAGAGAGGCACCCTTATACAATATCACACTTTCATCAGTTATATCATCTTAATACCTTATAATGCATTTAAGCCTTCTATAATTAGAAGGCTTAAAATTCAGATTTTATAAATTACTTATAATGGAAAGAAGTGTACAAAGTCTATTGAATCAATACACATAATGATGAAATAAAGACAAGATTAAAAGCATAGACGTTTTACTTATTCCTGGAATTATTATTATAACAACCCATTTACTTCTTTCCATTAAATCAATACATTAATACACTTTTCAATACAAGTCAATTGACTTGTAACAGCCCAAGAATTATAACTGACCATTTTTAGCAAAGACCATTTACACCAGTTGAAACTGCTTTTCTATAAAACACACATCACACTACATTTTCTCATTAACCAGTGTTGATCGCAAAACTATTATCATCTCTCCTAAAAACACACGCGAAGCCCATCTTTTGCCATCGAACTGTCGCCACCATAACCGACCTCTCTCGGATGTTATGGTGTGCTAGGTGGTTTTGGTGTTGGTTTCAATGTGTTTGTTTGTCTTTTTCCTTCAGATCTAGGCAGTGATTTCAGTGTGAATGTGTAGATTTGAGAGAGAAAAGGTAGATTTGAGCGAAATGAACCAAATCCAACATGCGAGAGAGAGGTTCACATTCAGAAAGGTTCACACCATAACCAGAAAGGTTCATCAACATGTGAATGGATTTGGTTCACATTCACACTGAAATCACATCCAACATGTGAACCAGATCTAGCCCATCTTTGTTTTTTTTTTTTTTTTTCGGATGTTATGACTATGAACCTTTCTCTCTAGGTGGTTTTGTTGTTCTTTTCGCTCAAAGCAATTAAAACCTTTCTGATTCGGTGAAAATTTATTGTACTAATTGCTCTTATCTTTTTTTCTTCATCAACATTGATGTGGTTGCTGTGTGAATGTGAAAGAGAAGATATGGAACTGAAAGAAGTAATCAAAAGACTTGACAACTAAAATTAAGAGTTCCATACTAAGGTTTTTAATAAATTATTTCGTGAATAAAAATATTTGTTATGTTGTTATAAAAATACACATTATAAATTGTTAAAAAAGAGACAAGCTCTTGGTTTTATGCTACATGGTAGAAAAAGTAACAAAAAGTGGACAACTTCACATTTATAAATCGAGATATTATGATGAAAAAAAAAATACAAAGGACACTCTCTTAGACAAAATAACTTATGATTTTTTTTTATTAGGGATGAACACTGATCTGGCCCCGCATCGATCCCGCATCAAATTAGTAGTAACGATTTCTTCCGAGCATAAATTAGTGGTACTGTGACCGCATCGAACGGATTCGGATATCGGTACCGGCATCGAAATCGGGTTTTTCCGCTTTTTTCGGAATTTCCGATTTGGTACCGGTCCCGCATCAATTAGTGGTCCTCATTTTTTCACCTTGTTTCGTAGTCCGTGTATCGCATCGTATTTCAAGAATCGCACTGCTTTCGGTATGGTACCGGTACGAGTAATTGTCAATGTCTCGAAAGTTTAAAAGAAAAGATGGCATTTGAATAGACTTTGAAGTCTTGAACCAATTTATACAATGTACGAGTAATTGAAATTCGTTATAAAAGTAACTTTTAATTCTTTGCATGATTTCAACACATCTTTTTTGTATAGCATGATTTCAAAACTCATAATATTGAATGTATTGTAATTTCAAAACTTGTAACATTGAATGCTTTAGTTACAACAGTAATAATTTTTTTTTTAAAAACATATCTCTACTACTTATAATACACCAATGAATCTCTCTCTTATTAAATTTTCAGACTTTCAGACTTGCAACTAATTAAGCAGTTATTAGAAAACTCCTTACATAAGAAATTTTGGGCTGCATCATTCTTTGAAAGAATTTTAATGAAATTTTGATTGCTTTAATTGCATCATTCTTTGAAAGAATTTTAATGAAATTTTAATCCTCATTTGGTCAATAAATACAATTAATACGCTTATTAGAACACTCCTTACATAAGAAATACAAATTATCAAGCATATTATACAACCAAATTAAACACAATTCCTGCATTAAATTTCACTACTACAAATAATAAAACACATTATACAAATATTCAAGCCGAACCGAACAGAACCAAATGGACTTAAACCCGAACGGCGCGGACCAAACGGGCTCGAGCTCGAAAGCACACGGCCAATGGGTTCGATCCCGAACGGGCACGGCTATAATGAAATTTTGATATCCGTAAATTTATTGTTAAAAAACATAATAAACTAAAATACATTATTCATCGAATTTTATTTCAGGTATGCCGCATCAACGCTGCGGGTACCTCGCTAGTGTAAACTAAAGCACCATTAAAACACACATGGCATTGCTTTTAATTCCCAAATGCACACTTTAAAACACAACTATAAGTCAAATACTAAATCATCACTTCGAGTTTCACGAGATTCGCCCAAAATTCACGGTCATTAATCCCTTGGTAGGTTAAGTAACAACGTTAGCTAACCGGCTACTTAAGCCACCAATAGAAAAGAACTCTCGCTAACTCCCGACACAACCGACATTGATAGAAAGCCTTAAAGACAATTCATGCGTCGTTAGGGCAAAGGTACAAACGAATCCCAGCCCAAGGACGACTCTCCCTTCAACCGCGAGTAAATGCTACTAGTATGTGGCCACCCTATTGCCGCGCACCACTCAGATGTACTTTACAGTACACCTAGTACATATACCAATCATGCGTGTTTTGCAGTACAGCCCAATACCGGCACAGCCCGGTGCTTACAACCCAATTCACTAACAAGAACGCACGTTTATGTCATGACAAGACCGCCCCAATAATAACCAATACGGGTAAGTAAAAATCCGACTCACTAGTCTAACAAGAAGGTTTATATGAATTTTATTAGGCAAACCATATAAATATGCAATTCCCTACATATCGCAACACAAATATATCATGTAGCAAGCACACAGGCAAATAAACTACATTAATCACAAGAATTAAAATCATACAATTAATCACATGATATCAGTATGAGCTAACAACCCATATTTGCACACCCACATAATAAAAATCACAATAGCCTAGCATTTGGTATGCATGAATTAAAGTTGGAATGGAGTAAATTATTATAATTAAATAAAGAATTGTTGTTTGTTTTGAATTTAGTAATGGAATGGTTTATTCATTGGTTCATTCCATTACGTCTATAACCACTAATTTCATCACATAGCCACCTTTTGTTTTTTCTTATTCTATTATGACATGGAATCACATTTTTCCCTATTTCATTTATTTCATTCCTTTCCAAGGTTTATTGCATTGTACCAAACAATATATGTAAATGATATATTCAATTCTAACATGGCAACCAAATAAGTCAATGGAACATTAATGACTAATTCAATTACTATGTTCATTCTATTACATTGTCGATTACATTTTTTATCATTCCATTACGTCTAAATAACGAGGAACTAGTATGGTCAACCAAAATACAAGTTCTTTCCCGAAAAAAAAAAATCCCATTTTGTCTTTGTGCTCGGTTTAGTAAAACATTGTACTCACGTTGACCAATTCGGGATCCAGTGTAAACTATATATCCAGAAGAATGATCGATCACCTAATTAAAATAAACAAATATGATACTAAAGTCACAAACAAATATTCTACAACTCATAAGCAAGTAAAACCCAGCCCCTCAAGCCTTGACAAAAGCTAGTCGTTCGATCTGGTTAGGACCTAATTAATGATCACATATAACGTCCCTAAGTTTCACTAGCGATTAAGCAATGTATAAATGATAACATGAAATCCATTAAAACGTTATATTAAGAGCATGAGATAAATAAACAGTAGTATAAAATTACTAATGAAAAAGAGTAATAACCTAGATTTTACAACTCGCCTCTTTTTTTTTCTCCCAATCGATCGTGAATAAAAAACCCAACTTGAGGGTTGCCTATAGCTAATATTTATAGTTAACCTCTTTACTAATTAGCCATTATAATTAGCATTTTATTAAAACCGCTACTACTTAAGGAAACGCCCTTATCGTCAAATTATTAATAGCGGTTAGTAGTCATTATTTATCAAAAATATATGAGTCATTCAGACCCGTGCTACGCACATTGGTTTGATCTAATTGCTGTTTGCGTAATGTGCGACACTAATTTATATGAGAATGTTAAAATTGGTATGTTGAGTAAAAGCTTCGGTCACTGTTAAATAGAGAATATGTTTTTGATATAAAGTGTATTCGAACGTTCATATTCATGCTAGGTTAATAACAAAGTTAATGTTATGCTTTGACTACTTGAAGGGCCTTTTATGGGAAAATGCTATATTTGAGAGGTTGTTTAGTTATTTTCTTTATTATTATTATGGTGTAGTATGTTAATGGTCTTTTTGAAGGGTCTATGTTATCTTTTCAATTTTTATGTTAAATGCTGAAATGATAGTTCTGCATTGGGGAAGAAGAAGCGAACTTCAATTAAAATGGGTGTTATTATGTATGATGATGCCTTCTCATTAGCCTTATTGTTATTAATATTTGTAACACTCAATGTGTTATCCTTATTTAACACACTTAATCATAAGTTTTTTTCTCATCCGTTCATTTTATTTGCTACTCTACTGTATCAATCACTCTCTCTTTCACCTAACTTCAACAATGGTTGATACTCCTAATCTAAATGAGCTAAAATAAGCATGCGGTTTGGATGATGTTGCTACATGTTTCAAGTTCTTGTTTAACCAATAGATGACTGAAGATGAAGGCTTTCTTATTCGTCTTGGGGAGGAGTGTAACCAACTCCGAGCCAAGATTTATGAGCGTGAACAAAGCATAAGGGAGGCTCGTTTTCTTAGCCCTTTCAATGAGAAAGCTTCTAACATCCTGGATTGCCTTCTTGAGACGCAGGAAAGGGAGCGCCAGAGGCTTCAGGGGTTGACTGCCATACTTGCTGAAGCCCGTGATGGCATTGTGGAGAAGGATCGCCATGTGAAGCTGATGGAGTTTGATGAAGAAATTGATTCTGATTAGGTTGTTTTAATGTGTTTCTTTTGTGTTTTGGTGTTTGTAGGTAGTTGTCTTTTGATCAACCTTAAAATGTAAAAAATGGTTATCTTTTTAATGAAAATAGTAGCATAGTACTCGCGCAAAGCAGCGGCGGTACTCAACATGTCATTTTTTCTCGTATTTTAATCTTTAAGCGGTATGCAATTAGAGTTAGTATTTGAAAGTTTACCCGCTTGATAGTTTGAAAAGAGTAGATGCGTGTTTGAATTTCCGTAAAGTATATCAATACAAATATAGATATCCATACTTATACTCATTTGAACTTTATATAACTTGAATGTTTATGATAAAAATTACAACTATAAATTTGTATTATTGTAAGTTTGTAACATCTATTTTATAATGTATCATTAGTGTACATTATAATGCATTTATCATAGTGTAGAATTTAATTATATGAATTACTAATTATAGTAAGATGTGTAGGCTTAAAAAATTAAGACTTCTTTCTTTAGAAAGTCCTAAATACATTATAAGGTAGTATAGATAGAGTGATCAATGATCAGTCATTTAGGGTGCGCTTGGTTCAAAATGGGGAATGAGAAAGGGAAAGGCGAAGGGAATGCAAAGGAATGAAATGGAGATTATCATTATCTTTGATAGTGCTTGGTTTAAGAAAAACACATTAACCTCCAAAGTGGTGGTGATGGTGGTGGGTCAACCCGAGTAACCCGAATATTAAATAGGGTCGGGTATCGGGTTGAGTTTTTTTGGTTAAGTCGGGTTCGGGTCAACTCGCTTGACCCAAATAAGTTTTTTTTTTTTTTTTTTTTTTTAATATATATTTATTTTAGAAATTTTCTATATAAATTAGAACAAATAGGCAATTTTGTCACTATTTAACCTATATTCGGGTTGACCCGAACCCGAGTTGACCCGACCCGAATTGACCAGAACCCGACTAACCCGAGTTCAAATAGGGTTAGGTTCGGGTAAATTATTTTTAGCCTTGACCTGACTTTGACCCGACCCGAATTGACCAGAACCCGACCAACCAGACCCGAATGACACCCCTAGTGGTAGCTGCTAATGATGGTGACTGGTGGTGGTGGTGGTGGTGGCTACTGCTTGTTGTGGCTGCTGGTGGTGGTGGGTAATCATTACCATACCTCCTAATTTACTGGGTAATGCCCCATTACCCAATAGTACTAAACAATGATTGCATTCCCTAGTTCTATCCATGCATGTTTTATCATTACCTTTGCCATTCCCCACCCTCCATTACCCCCAACCAAGCACCCCCTTAGTTTTATTGATTGTTTATTTATTTTTCATTTATTTTTAATATTGATTATTTAAAATGGTAACATATTTATTCTACATTGTGTGTTTGGCTTTTTCTCTCACACACACACACGCATAAAACGTATACAAAAATGGATCTTGTTGAAATAGATCCATATAGCGAATTTAGGGCTTTTACTTTCAGTCGACATAAAGCAAATCACACTATAAACAATCAAATCAATCAATAAACAACTTTTAATCATGTCGGGTTGTATAGCTTGATGAGGGTTATATTAAAGGGCTGGATCGTTTTATCATTGCTCTAAATATTTATATACAAAAGAAGTACTTGCAAATTATTTAAAATCAAAAAATAATAATCGCAAGTATCTCAATTCCTAGCATGTGGAGTGTATGCATCCTGAAGAGTACCATGCAACTAGTAATGTGAGATAGTTGTTAGAAAATTTAGAAGGAAGTTTGAATATTTGGTAGACTACCTAGGCATGGTAAGGAAGGAAGATCGAACACCTATAAGGTCAAGGTTTAGATTACGTGAGATAAAAATGCAAGACAGGTTAAATATTTATTATTTTTGAAGGAAATATGGATTTAGGTGTTGTGTTTAATCAGTAGAAGAATACTTGTGGCTGTTAATATAGGTTTCTGAAAGTCTCCTTATAAACAATATTTCGTGTATGGCCCTTTAGATCGGTGTCTGTGTCTTCCAGCATAAGAATTTTGAGTCCATCGAGGCTTGTCACCCTGGATATTGCAACGTAAACTTTCCGGTGACTAAACACAGGATTTGACAAGTATATACCTACGTGATTTAGTGATTATCCTTGGCTTTTATTAATGGTCATTGCATAGCATGGTTTGAGAGGGAACTCATGTCGCTTCTTTATGATTGGCCAGTTTGATTGCGTGGATGTCAGTGTGATTCTAGGTATAAGCACAATGTCTCCTATATGCACCCATATAATAAATTGGCTTAAATCAGTAATGATAAGCCGAGTTCCATTGCATAGCCCTGGCTTGGATTTACATTTCAAAAATCATTACCGGGGTTCATTTTTAAGGACAATGCATGCGATGACATACCTTGAAAATTTAACGAATTTCAGAACTCAATGGGGTATAGGTCTTCTTGGCCAGAGCATCGGTCGAAGCCTTGCATATCTCATCTGCACTATTGTAGGTCACGGGTAGGCCTTGAAACTTTTCAAACATATAAGTGTTGATTGCATTAGTGTCAGTATTTTTAGGTGTTAGAATGGCCCGTTCTTTTAGATAATCATCCTCATGCTGTCTTGTTGTAAATTCCGGGAAGGTGTTATTGACTATCTCTTCAATAGGAGTATCTCATGAATTGATAAGGAACTCCTCAGGGATCTTAATCCAAGTACGTTCATCCTCATTTTCTTTAATCTTCGCTGGCAGATTCCCATCACCCACGTTTAAAACCCATTTATTGAATTCCTGTTTTTTAAGGTCAATGCTGTCGTATGCAATGTATTAATTCACTCTCTTGATTAGAGTGAGGGTGAAAACCTTGCAAGATTTCCATAATGTTGATCGGTTAATGCAGGCATCAAGCACATCTGCCCGCTTGCCTTTGGGAATGACTGGTAAAGTTTGTCTGAAGTCTCCTCCCAGCAATACTATCATCCCTCCAAAAATGCGTTCTATATTCTCGCATTATGGTATCCCACTATATCTCTTAACGCTTTGTCTAATGCTTCAAAAGCATATCTTGAGTCATTGGTGCTTCATCCCATATTATCAATTTTAGCTCCTGTATTAGCTCTGCCAAGTATGCTTTTTAATACCACATGTGCTATTCTCTATTAAATCCAGTGGAATAACGAACCTACTATGAGCAGTCCTCCCACCCGGCAGAAGCAATAAAGCGATTCCTAGGTCAGATGAAATTTTGGAATTATTCGTAAATTACTTAAATAAGACATATACAATCTTGTATAAATCGTGTTACCTGAAGATGCGACTGCAAGAACTATGACTCATTCTGATCGTAGCCTTGAAATTATAGTTTTGTACAGAAATGTCTTCCTCGTCCCTCCAAGTTTATAAACAAAGTAAAACCGTCCCTTCTGATTGTGCACAGAGTCGATGAATTCATCATAGATTAAGCGTTGCTCGGTGTTTAACAATGGTTGCAGTTGACCATGCTCAGTCTTGCTCTTTTTCATTCTAAAGTCAAGGGCCTCTCTAATTATCTGGTTGTTCATGTTTGTAAGCAGCCTTGGGTCTGGCCGTGGAAGATCCTGAAAATCCGCCATTCCTATTTAACAACTCTTGTATTTCAATGAGGCAGTAGTTCTTTATTTGTTATTCCGTAAGATCCAGATCAGGGTATCTGAAATGTTTCCTTTTTTATGCAGAATATCCTCTCACAAAGTGGTTTGATAAAATTAAAACCATCAAGTTATCTCACACAAGCTAGCCACTTGTGAATGACTAACCGTAAGAAACTTAAAACAGTTCATAAAATAAACCAATAATATAGAAGTTGTGTAGTATGTTGGGTAACTCAAACGTGTTAGGTTTGAGCACCGAGATCGTTCCGAACGAGGGTTGAATGGAATTTCCAACTCACGTCTCGATTATCGGGATTTGAATAAGAGAAGGGGATAAAATGATGAATTCTAAACTACGGGATAAGGAAAGTAAATGGGAAGCATATAAAACTCTAAATCTATAATGCAAATGCAAATTACGCAAATCTATACTAAAATGCAAATACGGATTAAAACGAAACGCGAATAAAATGCAACTACGACTAATCTAACTCCTAAAATAAACCTAAAATTACTTTTTATACTAAAAATGATATTTGAAAACTATTTTAGAATTAAAACTATTTTTAAGAATTTTCGGATTTTTAGAATCAAAACTAATTTTTAACTTTAAAAATAAAACAAATTATCTAAAAATTATAAAAAAGAGAGAGAAAATTATGGAATTACTTTTCAAAATCTAAAATATCACAAAATACTTTTCAAAACTATTTTTTATTTTTCGATTAATTTTCTATTTTCTACTAATTTAAAACTATTTAAATCTAATTTAAATTATGAAAAATACCAAATAAAAGGGAAAAAATGGGGAAAAATATTTTTTATGATTTTTATATTTTTCTTAAACTGGGAAAATTGAAAAATTATTTTTTGGAACTTTTTCTTAATTATTTGTAATAAAAGCTATTTAAAAAGGCTTAAAAACTATTTTTAATCAAGAAAAATACTAAACAGTAGCTAAAAATTATGAAAAACTCAGGGAAATTCTAAAATGTTATTTTAAAGCTATGAAAAATATAAAAACATGGGCTTATGTGGATGAAAATGCAACTGATGTGAAAACTGCTATGAAATAAGCTAATGAAATTAAGCTAATAAGCTCTAAATAGCACTAACTGATTATAAGAGCTAGATTATATCATAACTACTCTAAATCAACTAATAACAGCTACTCCTAACATCTAATAAGCAGATTACAACTGATTAAGCTAAATGACCACTTAAGCAAAAGAGCTTCCTGACCCCCTACTTTTGAGCAGTTGCAACTGCTTATACAATAAGCTAAAGTGGAAACCAACACTGTGGGTCTCCAGACCACCAACTAGAGAGTGCTTGTACCAAATTTCAGCCAATTAGGACTTATCATGAAGACATTAGAGATCAATAACTAGAGGTCGATGTGGAAACTAGGTCACGATGCAATGAGCGGATGGGACGAAAGAAACACAAAAGGCACGATAAGCTACTTAGAAAGCATCTAGGATTCTATCCGAGGGCAAATGAGTTACATCTAGTCTTAAAGCTATCCTAAGAAGCTAACATTCAGAATAACATTGAAAAGATAAACACAAAATTAGCTTGCCTACAAACCGATATAATGTAAACAAGAATGAAAGTATGCTCGCAGAGTAGACTAAAATTCAATGTAATGATATGATCTCAAATCAATAGATGTAATCAAAAGCTTGTGAGAACTTAAATTGCAAACTACACTAGAATCTTAATTACTAAACTATTCTATCGCTATCCATTAAAACTAAATTTATACTAAATTTAACCTACCATAACGCATATGAAACTTACAATGAATATGAATGCATCGATGCACAGATGTGCAAGATCACTTGCAAATCTCAAAGAAAGTTTCTAAAATGAAAATGCTCCTTTATTCGTAACCAATCCATGTAGAAATAATGTTCAAACTACCTATAATTTTAAATCCAAACACCCTTCAAATGAGACAAATGCATTTTATCCAATGAATTTTTCTGCAAATCCTATTTCAACTGATTTCTTCTTACTCAAATCAATCTAAAACCAACTTTTAAACACTATGAAACCAAAATTCAATCAAAAACAGGATTGACTTTTAAGTTTGACCTGTTTTGACTTATGTTGACTATTGTCAAAAACTTGAAATTAAAGCAGATTTTTAGACTAAAACACACTCACAAAAGATGTAAAAGCTTATAAGAGCTTATAAGACAGATGGAAATGAGCTTGTAACTGGTAAACTCAGAAATTAAGGACAAAATGAAAAGACAAATCAAACTAAAATTCTCATTAATAACTTTTGAACATACAAAACCTTAAATTGAAATAACAATGAAAATGAGCTTGTTACACTACTAAAACAATTAAATGACAAGAAAATAAAAGGTAAAAATTCCTCTAAGACTTGAGAAATTGGACTAATTCTATCTTGTGATGAAGAGGCTTATATAGTGAGTTGAGGAGAGCTTGGGATGCCTTTGAGAAGCTTCATGAAGCATTGATCTCTGCCCTTGATTCATTCATTTGTCATCAAATCTAATCCACGCCTCGATCACTCTTGTGATGTGGCAGACCAATAAGAGCCTCCAATCTTCCATCCCGGCAATCTTGTGACACACCCATGTGTCGACGCGCGTAGAGGCTTCCGAAGGTCATTTAAGTGAGGTAAATGTTGAGGTGAGTGGGTAAATGGGGAGAAGGAGTTAACAAAGAAATGGGTGAGGATCTCGGTTTTGGGCGCGTTTGGTTTGGGTTGGGTTTATTTATTATAATTCAATTTCTTTAACCGGGTCTTGGATGTGAGTTGACCGGGTAAAAGGTGGGATACGGGTTAGCTAAACCGAGTATTGGGTATTGGATTGGGTTTAAGCATTGGACGGGGTATTTGGTTTGTTTATTTGGGCTTGGTAAGGGTTATTGGGTTTTTGTATATAGTATTTGGACTTAGGATTATATTTGACTAGATATGTATTCATTTAAGCTTATAAGGGACTAGAGATGTATTTTCTGAAACTTGGGACCGACATGTGAATCGAAAATGTTCATCAAGGGCCATTGTTGTCATCCATAAATAATCCAGGACCGATTTTGCAATTCCGAATCTTCAAGGGTCAATTCGCCAAATGCTCAAACTTGAGGGGTGATCTTGACATTTCTACAAACTTGATTATTTCTTCCAAAATATCCTCTGAGAATAAAATCTTCATAAATGCACAATTTTGATCTTCCGCTCATTAAAGCTCTCTTGATCTCTCGTGCTCGGATTTTCGCCGATTTGGTTCCTTTTGTGTGTTTTACATATCCGCACTGCACAAGCACAAACTCAAGAAAACCACAAACATTAGCAATAAACGGCTCTTTCTTGGTTATTTTGGGTCGCTTTGATAATGAAAAGGTATGTGTTTTAGCACATACCAAAATACCCCAGACGAGACCATTGTCGTGTCCTCACGCAATGCAATCAACTCACGCTTCTAAAACCAAGGATCTCAATCTCTTTCTACTAAACCTATGAAGAAGTAGCAAAGATTCCTCGAAAGAGATTAAGAAAGCCTTAATTCTAAAAACGCCCCGTTTACCTTTTAATTCACATGTATAGATGTTACAATTAAGCACATTCCAATTATGAATGACGGTTTGATGAACTTTCATGTCGATCAATAACTCCAACATTTTTCAAACCACACGTTAGGATCACGGAGTAGAAAACACAACACAGCGTGAAGTGACCATACGGATAGAATACATCGTTCCTGATTTTTTACAAGTCCCAAACTAAGCGTAAAATCGAAATCATTGTTAAGTACGACTCTAGATGCTAACACTACCCATGGAAGTTACTTGTGTAATTACCTTTTGTTCCCATTTTCCTATTTTCCTCTAGATTTTTTTTAATTTTGTGAGAAATGAATTTCTTCAAATTTCTCGTTTCGATAACTTTTATTCCGATAAAGATATGAAGCTAAGTCGATAATTAGTTATCCATCTTCTCTCAAGAACCATTGTCCCAAAAATGAGGTCCACATCAAGGAATTTTTATTTACTTAAACTTTTAATTTTTTACTTTTCCATTTTTTTTCTCATCATTTTCATTTTTTTTTTTTTTGAATCACTTATACCTTTATTTATATGAGCTATGAACTACGGAGCTTCACGGGGTAATTCCAAGACTATAGGCTTCATGAAATGAGGATCCCGGCTGGCTAGGCTAAGACCTCACTCAATCCCGGCTAAAGATCCAAGGGTCCGATCTCGACACCGCAGCTCATAACTTTACTTATTACTTTTTCACTTATCACCGATTTCTTATTCATTACGGATCCTTGATGTGTACCCAATTTTAAAACAAAGATTCTTTTAAGAAGATAAAGAACTAACTATCGCCAAAACTCAACATCTCTAATTATTATTAGATGATATGGGGTGAAACAATTTTGTGGGAACAAAAGCCATAATTACCTTCGATGGGCTCTAAAGAGAACCAACTACTCCACGCTTAGCATCTAAACTCATAAGTAACTCTATCATTTCTCGATCTCTGCAAATTTAAAATCCCAAATAATGAGATCCGCAGATGCTTAGCCGATAATTTTTAAGATTATCTATGGTTAAGGGAACAAGCTAGGGCTCAACACGCCCGGTCAAGTCGTAATTCTATTCCTACTCTCACCAATGAAAGTCAACAAGGTGTCAAAACATATATTAACTTAGCAAATGCTTCGCCTAATGAAATCAAGTCATGCATATTTAAAGTTACTCAGTGGAAACTTTGCAAAATCTTGGCCTTGTGAGCTAGAATTCGCATTTTATAGTTTCTTGTCTAAGAGACTAGCAAAACTCTTCAATCAAAAAGACTTAACAAAAGCTTACAAAAATTTTAAATTTTTCACATTTTTTGCACAATATTTCATTTTTTAAGGAAAAACGGGGTTGCGAGAGTATACGACAAAAATAAACAAGTGCGGTCAAATCAAATCGAAGACTACCCTACCCCAGACTAGAACGAAACATTGCCCTCAATGTTTAAAGCAAGGGTATCACGAAAATCTAAAAGCCGTTTATTAAGTATGCTAGAAGATAAACGTTAGTCGATAAGATTAGGATATCGGATTTCCATCAGCATTGATCATGAAACTCGAGTGGAGACAAGACAAACTTCGAGCACGAGAGTCTTCATATCGGGAAAATCCTAGACAAAACATCACAAACAACCAAACACGAGAAATCGAAGAGGCAGACCCCTTCGCGTCACTTATTAGAGAAAATAGAAAGAAGATAGAAACGCTTGTTTTGTTATCGAGTCGTTAGCTTGACCCGCCCCGAATTCATTTGTCCTTGGGGAAGCAAGTGGAAAAGATAATCTCCATCGGACTTTCGTTCAAGAGGTTTGGATAAACATTGAAACATAAGAAAGTTCCACTCCGATGAGATACCCACGGTTCTAAATAGTAAAAACTCTAAACGGTGATACCGGGGTCAAAGATGGTATCCTCACTCTCGCAAGAGTGAAGAAGATGAGAAATCACATTATATGAGAGAAATGGAATAAAGATTTTGATAACAATTAGAATCCATTCTTCATCTTCAAAAGCAAATTTCATATAATCCTTAATCTGATTTTGATCATTTAAGCTCATAGGGTGATTTTCAACAAAATCTTTGGGAGGAAGAGGTGGGATTATGCCATCGATAACGAAATTCTTTTGAGAGAGCTGCTCTTCCCCCAAACTAAAATCTTCCTCAAGATCAAAATAGACACGATCATATTCTGGAGGAGATATGATATGAGAGAGTTCACCGGAGAACTCCTCGAGATAATCATCACTAATCTTTCGTGGCGGCTCATTTAACGGATCTTCATTCAACAAACTTTCAATCTCTCTTAAATCAATTTCAAAATCAAAGTTATCGTCCTCACTTCCCGGTGGAAGAGGGTCAATGCTAGCGAGTTCATCGGCGAACTCCTCGAGAAGTAAATCAAGAGACGAATCCTTGAGCTCGGGCTCCGGAGGATTTTCATTAGACGGCTCTACTTCTTTAATTTCATCAATATAGATAAACGGAGGTGGGATTTGTGCGGTACTTTGTGGGCTATGAACTGGCACCTTTTCCATTATGGTCTCCGTGTCGGACTCATAAATTTCCTCGTCAAAGATTTGATTGTCAAAATTGAGAGTATATTCAGAATCAAATTCAAACAAAGGATTTGCGAAGGTCATTTTGAAAGTTTCTGAAATTGAATCGAAAGGTGTCTCAGATACCCTTGGGATTGGAACAAGGTCATCAGAATTCTCAAGAGGATTGCATTCAACTTCCTTATCCCCCATTGACAAGATATCCGAAGGTTCGTTAATGAGCGGATAGCAATTGGTTTCAACAATTTTCGCGAAATTGGATCATCAACTTCTTCCAAAACGACGCCACTTCTCTCAACCGGCGTGAGTGAAGGGAAAAATCGAAATGATAGGATCGAAATGGGAGTGGATTGCCACTCAAGAATCATCATCAATCTTTAAGCTCTTCTTCAAACGGTTCATCGTCATCACTATCGCCGTAGTCTCGAATAGTAAAAGGTGGATGGATGACTCGGTCTTTGTTGACCGTTATAGCTTTCTTGCTTGCCAAAGACGCCAATGTGTGCACTCATAACGGAAATTTTCTAATAATGATCACTCAACATAGTGGTAGAATCGTAAGGAACGCCAAGATCCCACTGATAATGATGTTGCGTCATATTCTCGATCAAATCATAAGCTTCTTGAGGTGTCTTCCGCATGAGATTTCCACCAGCTGCCAACATGATTTTGTCTCGATCAATCATAGTGATACCATGATAAAAGGTTAGGATTTGATCAAGAAGCAAAATTCGGTGATCGGGACATTTCTGCAATAACGATTTGAATCTTTCCCAAGCTTCAAATACGGATTCCTTAGGTAATTGCTGGAAATTGAGAATTTCTTTCCTCAGCTGCATCGTTTTCGAATATGGAAAGTATTTTGAAAGAAACTTGTGAAACATCTCTTCCCAAGTATGAATTGAATGTTTTTCAAGGGTATAAAACCAAGATTCGGCTTCGTGGGTTAAAGAGAATAGAAAGAGATTCAATCGGATATCATCTTGAGAAACGCCACGTTGTTTCATGGATTGAGTGATAGATAAAAACTTGTTCAAGTGCTCGTTAGCATCTTCATCATTATATCCATGAAATTGACAATGCTGTCGAAGAAGACGAACCATATGAGTTTTCAATCTAAACTTGGTTCCCGGAACGATCGGTCCTCCTCGACCGATAAGTGACGGACGATAGAAATCCTCCATGGTCCGAGGATCATGGGGATCAAAGGGTGCGAAATCGAACATTGTGGAGAATTAAACAATATAGAGGGTGAAGAGATAAGAATTAAACATATAGAGGAAATCGAAGATTATTTTTGGGTTTTTAAAGATAGAAAAAAGAAAACAAATTTTGAAAAGGAAAATATTTTTTGGGTTTTTATAAAAGGGATATTTACAAAAACAACGGTAACTTCACGAGGAAGGATCTTCAAAAACCACGAATCGAGACGGAATACGAAAACTCACTACATGCCCTCCCCGGCAGCGGCGCCAAAAATTGGTTTGATAAAATTAAAACCATCAAGCTATCTCACACAAGCTAGCCACTTGTGAATGACTAACCGTAAGAAACTTAAAACAGTTCATAAAATAAAACCAATAATAGAGAAGTTGTGTAGTATGTTGGGTAACTCAAACGTGTTAGGTTTGAGCACCGAGATCGTTCCGAACGAGGGTTGAATGGAATTTCCAACTCACGTCTCGATTATCGGGATTTGAATAAGAGAAGGGGATAAAATGATGAATTCTAAACTACGGGATAAGAAAAGTAAATGGGAAGCATATAAAACTCTAAATCTATAATGCAAATGCAAATTACGCAAATCTATACTAAAATGCAAATACGGGATTAAAACGAAACGCGAATAAAATGCAACTACGACTAATCTAACTCCTAAAATAAACCTAAAATTACTTTTATACTAAAAATGATATTTGAAAACTATTTTAGAATTAAAACTATTTTTAGGAATTTTCTGGATTTTTTTAGAATTAAAAACTAATTTTTAACTTTAAAAATAAAACTAATTATCTAAAAATTATAAAAAAGAGAGAGAAAACTATGGAATTACTTTTCAAAAATCTAAAATATCACAAAACACTTTTCAAAACTATTTTTTTATTTTTCAGATTAATTTTCTATTTTCTACTAATTTAAAACTATTTAAATCTAATTTAAATTATGAAAATACCAAATAAAAGGGAAAAATGGGGAAAATATTTTTATGCTTTTATATTTTTCTTAAACTGGGAAAATTGAAAAATTATTTTTGGAACTTTTCTTAATTATTTGTAATAAAAGCTATTTAAAAGGCTTAAAACTATTTTAATCAAGAAAATACTAAACAAGAGCTAAAAATTATGAAAAACTCAGGAAATTCTAAAATGTTATTCTAAAGCTATGAAAATATAAAAAAGGGCTTATGTGGATGAAAATGCAACCGATGTGAAATCTGCTATGAAATAAGTTAATGAAATTAAGCTAATAAGCTCTAAATAGCACTAATCGATTATAAGAGCTAGATTATATCATAACTACTCTAAATCAACTAATAACAGCTACTCCTAACATCTAATAAGCAGATTACAACTGATTAAGCTAAATGACCACTTAAGCAAAAGAGCTTCCTGACCCCCTACTTTTGAGCAGTTGCAATTGCTTATACAATAAGCTAAAGTGGAAACCAACACTGTGGGTCTCAAGACCACCAACTAGAGAGTGCTTGTACCAAATTTCAGCCAATGAGGACTTATCATGAAGACATTAGAGATCAATAACTAGAGGCTGATGTGGGAAACTAGGCTGCTGATGCAATGAGCAGATGGGACAGAAAGAAACACAAAAGCAGACCTGATAAGCTACTTAGAAAGCATCTAGGATTCTATCTGAGGGCAAATGAGTTACATCTAGTCCTAAAGCTATCCTAAGAAGCTAACATTCAGCAATAACATTGAAAAGATAAACACAAAATTAGCTTGCCTACAAGCTGATATGACAGAAACAGTAATGAAAGTATGCTCAGCAGAAGTAGACTAAAATTCAATGTACTGATATGATCTCAAATCAATAGACAGAATCAAAAGCTTGTGAGAACTTAAATTGCAAACTACACTAGAATCTTAATTACTAAACTATTCTATCAGTTATCCATTAAAACTAAATTCTATACTAAATTCTAACCTACCATACTGCATATGAAACTTACAATGAATATGAATGCATCAGATGCACAGGACAGGCAAGATCACTTGCAAATCTCAGCAAAGTTTCTAAAATGAAAATGCTCCTTTATTCAGAACCAATCCATGTAGAAATAATGTTCAAACTACCTATAATTTTTAAATCCAAACACCCCTTCAAATGAGACAAATGCATTTTATCCAATGAATTTTTCTGCAAATCCTATTTCAACTGATTTCTTCTTACTCAAATCAATCTAAAACCAACTTTTAAACACTATGAAACCAGAATTCAATCAAAAACAGGATTGACTTTTAAGTTTGACCCGTTTTGACTTATGTTGACTATTGTCAAAAACTTGAAATTAAAGCAGGTTTTTCGACTAAAATACACTCACAAAAGATGTAAAAGCTTATAAGAGCTTATAAGACAGATGGAAATGAGCTTATAACTGGTAAACTCAGAAATTAAGGACAAAATGAAAAGACAAATCAAACTAAAATTCTCATTAATAACTTTTGAACATACAAAACCTTAAATTGAAATAACAATGAAAATGAGCTTGTTACACTACTAAAACAATTAAATGACAAGAAAATAAAAGGTCAAAAATTCCTCTAAGACTTGAGAAAGTGGACGAATTCTATCTTGTGATGAAAAGGGCTTATATAGCTGAGTTGAGGAGAGCTTGGGATGCCTTTGAGAAGCTTCATGAAGCATTGATCTCTGCCCTTGATTCATTCATTTGTCATCAAATCTAATCTACGCCCTTGGATCACTCTTGTGATGTGGCAGGACCAATAAGGAGCCTCCAATCTTCCATCCTGGCAATCTTGTGACACACCCATGTGTCGACGTGGCAGAGGCTTCCAGAAGGTCATTTAAGTGAGGTAAATGTTGAGGTGAGTGGGTAAATGGGGGAGAAGGAGTTAAACAGTAAATGGGTGAGGATCTCGGTTTTGGGCGCTTTGGTTTGGGTTGGGTTTATTTATTATAATTCAATTTCTTTGACCGGTCTTGGATGTGAGTTTACCGGGTAAAAGGGATATACTGGGTTAGCTAAACCGGTATTGGGTATTAGATTGGGTTTAAGCATTGACGGGTATTTGGTTTGTTTATTTGGGCTTGGTAAGGGTTATTGGGTTTTGTATATAGTATTTGGACTTAGGATTATATTGGACTAGATATGTATTCATTTAAGCTTATAAGGGACTAGAGATGTATTTTCCAAACTTCGTGGACCGTACATGTGAATTTGAAAATGTTCATCAAGGGCCATTGTTGTCATCCATAAATAATCCAGGACCGATTTTGCAATTTCGAATCTTCAAGGTCAATTTCGCCAAATGCTCAAACTTGAGGGTGATCTTGACATTTCTACAAACTTGATTATTTCTTCCAAAATCATCCTCGAGAATAAAATCTTCATTAATGCACAATTTTGATCTTCCTACCACCTAAAGCTCTCTTGATCTCTCGTGTCGATTTTCGCCTTATTTGGTTCCTTTTGTGTGTTTTACGATCCGCACTGCACTAGCACAAACTCAAGAAACCACAAATATTAGCAATAAACGGCTCTTTCTTGGTTATTTTGGGTCAGTTTTGATAATGAAAAGGTATGTGTTTTAGCACATACCACAAAGCTTCCCAATTTTCTTCCCAAAACTGCAGTGGCTTGCTCACATTACAAAACAGCAAAATGGTGACAAATAACTCATGGAGCTATGGTGCTAACACCCATTATTTTGCCTCTGTTATAGCATGTGTCCACTCCTTGTCATCATTGAGTAGCCCGTATGCAAAAAATGCTGCTTTAAATGTCTTATATTCTATTTCTTTGACTGTCATCAATTCCTCAAATGATTGAGCTCCTCTTACTACGTTTAGTAGCATCCTAAGATAGTAACGCTCCCAAGGAGCATGGTTTGAGTAAATAATACTCCCAATGCATTGTTTTGCTTCCTAAGCTTCCAAACTTTGGCTTGTTCATGCCACACATATTTTTTGTGAAGTTCAGCATAAGTGAATTTCCTGGCTTCTGTGTCCCGTTTGTTTAGCTCGAACCACTCGGTGAACATTGTTATATTGATTCCTTCCTTTGCCAGAAGAGTTGGCAAACTCTCTAAGTCACGCAACATGATGGCATTTTGATTAGGTAAATGATAGTTAAGCTTCATGACTGATGGGTAGGAGTAATGTATGTTGAATGAAAACAGACGCCATACTCCCTCACATGGTGCTAGAAAGCGGCAGTTTAAGAAAATTTTGATTTCATCAACTGCAATAACGTTTTCAGACCCTTTCTGATCACCTCTTGTAAAGTTTTCTTGTATAACAATACTTTCTCGATCTGTTACTTTATTTAAATATTTAAATAAGTACTTAATGGCCTTTGTTCTATTGCACCATTCAACATTGATGTGCACGATAAATAAGGAGCGAGATACCGATTGTGAGGACCACATCTCTTGGAGTAAGTGTGCTTTCCTTTGACGCATGCACTCCATTATCTCTCGACCGATATACAAGGTATCCATCCCCATCTAGCATTGTTTCGTAAAATGCTTTGGGATAGTGTTTTAAACATTCGCCTTCAATGTTGAAAGCAACATATTTTGCATTTTTCCGTAAGAACCATGCAACATATAGTCGAGAACATCTTTGTATCCATTTGGATCATTTGTTGAGATTGAAACTCAGTGAAATTATGTCATCTGTCTTACTTGGAGTCCCGTGACTTAGCCCTCTCTTTGAGCCATTAAAGAATATGGGAATGGGGAAGGCCACACTTTTGAAATTCAATGACATACACAACTGAAATCACACATCATGAAACATTTCATTAGTATTCGTATTTATAATCTAACTAAGCCGATTCGTAACAGTATAAGGTGTGTTACCTGCTTTGGATTCACCGAAAATCTGGTTCTTTGTAAGATCATCTAACATCTCAGCTAGTTTTAATTTAAAAACCCGGGTACCAACCTCTGGACGATCGTGTGGCTTCTGTCCAGGAACATGAGATAGCATTGCAGTTATCATGCCATTTTTGGTTTGAGGTGAATGTTATGAAGAGGTTCGGATTCCCGTATGCTCGACATAAGGCCATTGCATCTTGGTAATTTTGCATCATATATAATGGACCGCCTGTAAAACTCGATGGCAACACTATTCTTTTTCAAATGGCAGATGCGTTGGTGTCTCCTATTGTCACAACATCGCATACATTATGATAGAGATCTACACGGGGGGCATCTTGATTATTCTTGTTCCATTTAAGCCTTTTTTCTTCAACAGCCGTGTATGAATCTACTAAATATTGCTAAAATAAACGTCCCCCTCCTATCAGAGTACTTCCCTGATTGTTCTGTTGTTGGATCATGTAAGCGTAATACTCTTTCATAGTGACAAAACCCCATGTGGTTTTCCTTTTTCCTGTATTGTCATGATAAGGTATTTTATCATGGAAACCATCTTCCTAGTATGGAAATAGTAACGGATATTGGAGCGCCATATACGACGGATGCAATTCTGAAATTCTTTGTGGCTCCATATCTTTGTTGTTTACAATGATATCTCTAATGGCTATGCCCTCACCAAAATTGGTTGTAATTAGTGCTGCCACCAACCGAAGGTGCGTTATCGCCTTGAATATGTTCTTTGGCCAAGTAGGCGGAGTCGAAAGTTGTTTGAATTACAAGCAGCAGCACTAATCCTTGCCATTTTAAATTCCATGGCAATCGAGCATGAGTGATTCAAAGATGTCAATGAGACTTGCTACTATTCTTTCATCAACTTCTTCACTTCCTCGTTATTAATGAAAGCGGACATCCGATGCTTCACTTGATTCTCGATGTCAAAGAAGTAAAGTCGGCAAAACTTAGGTGGAACGCCTATTGTTAGTAGTAAATACCCAAGTAGGTGATAATTTTGACCACTTATCCTGAATGTGTAGGCGCTCTGCCAAGATTAATGGAATGATCTATTTTGGCCCCAAAAGATGTAAAGCGAACATGCTATTGTATACTCTAATTTGGTCTCTCGAACTTTGATGTTGCAGTGGTCGGTAATGCAAGAGAGTATTTAAGGGTGGTGGGGTTCCTTGAATTTAAGGAGGAGTACTTTACCATCTTGGCAACATAGTGAGAATGATGGATTGGTAGCTCTTTAGCCTTATTACTTCTCTCATCATACCATATTGTTGCATCACAAAGAACGACATTGATGCGACGGAGGACCTAAATTATTGAAAGTGATAGGAACGCCTAAGAAAGCATAATTTTCATCATTAAATGAACACATGGCTAGTGTGACCCTTATCTAGTGTTTTTAGATCATGACCTCGATATGTTGTCATAATATTTTACCAAATTGTAAATTGTAATTTATTAATGTGTTTGAATAAGATACAAAATTATCTTCGACGTGATCGCGGCTCTCTTTATTTTTATTTTTGGGATTGCGCCTTTAACTGCTTATGGAACAATGTTAGGCTTGTTTACGCGGTTATTGGAAATAGTGCCCTTGTATTTTGTTTAGGATTTGGTAGTTTTTGGGACCGCTTATGTACCGATGTAAGACATTAAATTTTTATCACATTTGTGTGACTTTCCTTTACAATCCAAAAACATGTATGTGTATTTACTTGGTCCGCAATAGTATTTTGTGTTATTTTCGCATTGACAAGAAACCTGAGCTGCCCATCTTGACCAACCTGTAGTTTCTAAATGAATCCTTATAGAATTGTTTAGTATCTTGGATAAGGATGGAATCTGGGCACGATTGTTGTTGGCCTTTATAACGGGATCTATGGTCTAAACGTTTCAATTGCAATTGTATACCGAATAAATATTATGCAAAGATTAAACAAACTGTAAATGTGTTTATGTATTAATCAAATATGTCATCATTGTTTTTACAAACGAATGTATTGTGTATATATACTGTAATGAAAGGGTACATAGAACCATTGTGTCGGTTCTTGCATATGAGCAGTTATTTGTAACTATTTCTGTAACTGCTGTGTAACTGCTTCTTTGACTTTCGTATGGTTGACTTTTGTTGACCGGGTCATTTGGGGTTGTGACGGGTTTAGACGGGTCGATAGTGATTAACCCAATATTCCCCCCCTTAATCATAATCGGTTTGCTTTAGATCTTTGACTCCAATTAGTTGTCTCATGGTGAGGAATCTGATCTTCGGTAATGCCTTTGTCAGTATGTCAGCCTTCTGAAATTCTCCACTTATGAATTCGACTTGTAGGTCTTCTTTTTTGACGCATTCTCTTATAAAGTGGTATTTTATATCAATATGCTTACTTCTTCCGTGGAATACAGGATTCTTCATTAGTTCGATGGCGGACTTGTTGTCGACCAGTATTGTAACCTTTTCTTCTTCCGTGTGTATAAGCATGCTAAGCAGTTTTTTTAACCATAATGCTTGTGTTGTCATTGCTGTCGCAATGAATTCGGACTCACATGATGATAAAGCTACCGTGGCTTGCTTTTGTGTACTCTAGCCGATTGGTGATTCACCGTAGTAGAAGATAATTCCAGAGTGCCTTTGCCTTCTCGAGTGTTGACTCAGTAGTCATGTCACTATAACCTTGTATCTGCTTTCTTCCATTGTACTTGTAGGTGATTCCATAGTTTTTGTTCCTTTAACGTAGCGTAGTACTTGCCTTATAGCCTTCATGTGTTGTTCCTTCGTTCTTGCATAAAACGACTAAGTAATCCAACGAGTAACTTAAGTCGGGTCTTGTATGTAACAAGTATCGTAAGCATCCAATCAAGCTTCTATATTCGATTGAGTTTACCGTTGTTTCTTCAAAGTTCTTTGTTAGTCTTGTTCTCGGATCCATAGGTATTAAAGTTTTGTTGCAATCTAGCATTCCAACTTCTTTTAGGATCTTGCTTGCGTGAGGCGGATTGCTTTATTGATATGTCACCTCCGGTTTGTGACTTCAATTCCTAAGTAGTAGGATAGTAATCCTAGGTCACTCATCTCAAATTTCTCTTCCATTTGAGCTTTGAACTTGTCTATTTCTTACTTTGGTGTGTCGTGATGATTAAATCATCCACAGACTCTATTAGAAGTATTGAGTCTTTTGACTTCTTTGTGTAGACAAATTTTGTTCTAAAGCGCACTTTGAAATCTAAGGACTTCAAGGTATTATCTAACTTTATGTTCCTTGCACGGTGCTTGTCTTAATCCGTATAGAGCTTTTATCAATCAGACTTTTCCATTCTCTTTATAAACCCTTCGGTTGTGTAACATACACTTCTTCTTTTAAGTCTCCATGCAAATGCTTGATTTGACGCCTAGGTGATGTACTTCCCATTTGTTATTAGTCGCTATGGATAATAGTAATCGACTGTTTCCATTCTTGCTATAGGTTTAAAGACTTCTCAAAGTCTATGCCATGCTCTTGTATGTAGCCTTTTGCTACTAATCTAGCTTTATGCTTGACTATATTTTCATTAGCATCTTTCTTGGTCTTGAATACCCACTTTAATCCAATGGCTTTTTGTCCTTTTGGTAGAGTGGTTAGTTCTCATGTATTGTTTCTTTTGATGGAATCTAATTCGACCTTCATTGCTTCGATCCATTTTTGATCGTTTGATGCTTCCTTGTAATTCTTTGGTTCATCTTCAGCTAGTAATAAATGCTCGGGTAAAACTTCCTCGGTGTTTTCATATAGATCATTCAATGTTCTAAAACCTTGTAATGGTGTGTGATCAAAGTATGGATGCAAATTCTGGGTTGTAGTTGAGTTACTTTAATTAGTTGAATGTCTTGAGGTAGTTGGTGAAATTTGAGTATTTATTCTTGATGAAATTGTAGATGGTGTGCGAAGTGTTTGTCATTGTGAGGGTGAGTCGATTGTCGATGTTTCATATTCATGATCATCATTTGCGTGGATATCATTGTCTTCTTCATCCGGGTGGTTTTCGCTTTCCGATGTTCATCTCGTGGGTTCAAGGTTTTCGACTTTGAAGTCAAACCATTCGGGTTCATCATTGGTGTGTTCATCTAGGTAATCCTTCCATCCCATGCTTCATCCTCCTAAAACTTCACATCTCTACGAACACATATTCTTTGTGTTGTTGGATCAAACAATCTATAAGCTTTTGATCCTTGTTCGCTTCCTAAGTATACCATTTTGTTGCTTCTATCATCTAACTTTGTCAGATGTTGTGATGGTACCTTTGCATATGCTATGCAGCCAAAAACTCTTAAAGTTTCTAAGTTTGGCCTTTTCTTCTTAATTGCTTCATATGGAGTGATGTCTTCTAAGGCTCTTGTAGGAACGCTGTTTAGAATGTATATAGCGTGTCTAACAGCTTCAGCCCAAAAATTTTGTGGCATGTTTGTTGCTTTCATCATACATCTCGTAGTAGACATGATTGTCCTATTTCTTCGTTCAACAACTCCATTTTGTTGTGGTGAGTAAGGTGCGGTTAGTTGTCGTGCTATGCCGTTCTCTTTGCAGTATTGAGTGAATTCGTTAGATGTGAATTCTCCTCCATGATCAGTTCATAAGATTTTCAATGTTATCCTTAGCTCCTTCTATTGTTTCTTTGTATTCCTTGAAAGTATCGAAGCTTGATCTTCGTATTTAGAAATACGCCCATATATCTTGAGTAGTCATCTACTAACAAGAATATATATTTCTTTCCGTAAGGTGTTGGTGGTGTTATTGGTCCACATAAATCTCCGTAAACTAAATCTAATGGTGATGTTGATCTAGTTTTGCTTTCTTGGGAAATGGTGCTCTTTGTGTTTACTAACTAAGCAAACATCACAAATTTGTGTTGTATGTTTAATGGCGGTATTCCATGAACTAACTCTCTTTGAGTCATAGATTTTAATGATTCAAAGGTGAGGTGTCCTAATCATGCGTGCCATAACCAAGTGTTGTCACTTAAATTTGCTAATAAGCAAACAGGTGTGCCTATCTTCAGACTTGCTTTGTATAGACGGTTTCTTTGTCTTGTGACTTTCAAGAAGATTTTTTTTCCATGTCATAAAGTCGTAGTTCATCGTCGTCTATTACGACTTTACAACCTATTTTGGTAAATTGTCCAAGGCTCAATAAATTGTTTTTCAAGCTAGGAATGTAATAGACTTGAGATATGATTCTTTGTTTCTCGTCTTCACATTCTAATAGGATTGAACCTTTTCCTTTAATCTCTACATGAGATACATCTCCGAATCTTACTTTTCCACTAACGTTCTCATCTAGTTCTTTAAAGTGTTCTCTTATTCCAGTCATATGGTTACTAGCTCCATTGTCTAAATACCATTGACTGTCAACACTTGTCTCTTTATATCCTACATCTTCTTCGTGTAGCGAGACCTTTTGATCTTTAGCTTTGTTACATGTGGGTCTTCTAATATTGCCATTAATATGGTAGGTTCTAAGTCCTCCTCGACAAGATTAGATTGCATACTAGTGTTTGGTTTTGAATAACACTTAGATGCATAATGACCATCTTATTGCACTTGTATCTTTG